>ML810185.1:12150-26208 GCA_009831015.1 Picea engelmannii
CAAAAGGCTTTCCAATCATTTTCATTTTTGTCCACGTTATGAGTTTGATTTGGGAATTGTGTTGAGAGTGTGCTAATTTTCTTGGATTACGCTTTCCTTTCTTCATTACATATATGATTTGGTTTGAGAAAGGAAGAACTGAATTCATTTATTCTTTTTAGTAATTGTTCACAAGAAAATTGTCGCATTCAAAATATTTGTTAAAGGAGAAAGTTGGAAAATTTTGTAGTTTTGATTGTTTGGGATTTTGTTCATTCAAGGATTGAGAAATTGTATTTCATAGATTTTGTACTTCAAAAAGAGATACCTTCTCCCTACTGTAATTAGAGTTCATTGAATTGAAAAATTGCATAAACATCTCTTCTTGCATTTTATTGGGTCAAGGTCACATACATCATCAGTTTCATTTCCATCTCCCTTTTGAGTAAACAACAACCTTTAAACTACAACGTAATTTTAAAATTTATTAGCAACTTTTTTTTCTAGAAATTATCTTCACCAACATTAGCTAGGATAGCACTTTGGAATAGGTTGTAAGGCACACTCTCCAAAGCATCAAAAAACACAGTAGGGAGAGTTCAAATCCACTTCCTACATTTTGTCTTGGGAAGCCCTTCTAACATAATGGTCAATCATGAGGTTGCATTAGGACTGGCAGAGTTACTCACCTTGCTTTGTCAGTCTCAGTGTAGAGATTGTGCGTATTATTGGGGGTCACATGAGGGTATATCCACGATTATGTGTGGGAGCTTCTCGAGTTGATTTCAGGCTAGATACCCTGCCACGTGGATCAGACTGTCAACTGTTTCCCCATGAATAATTGTCGTAATTGGTAACCTTAGTAGCCTATATATTTAGGGTCTTTACAAGAGGTGACAGTGGAGGGGCAAGTCTTCACGGTACCTGGAATCAACGTTGTCCAAACTCACTCGGACTCCTTGGAGGGTATACCCATGATTATGTGTGGGAGTTTGCACCAAGGTGTAAGTCCATTGAGCAGGTTGTCAACGTAGCTTTTCCACCTGCTTTATCCCAACCCTTTCTTGTCTTGATTTCGCGACGTTGGATTTCATCACCAACTAGTGACTTCGAGATAAGAAGGTTTGTTTGCTTGGTTTGATTTCTAGATTTTATTAGTGAGTTTTTTTTTTTTCTCTAGTTGGCCATAGATTTGTTTCGTTCTTTATTTGGTTCAGCCAACATCGGCCTTCACCATTCATGTAGGATGCAAGGGATACTTCCGAAAGATCTGGAAGGTTACCTCCCTTTTCTTCCTAACTCACCAGAGGGATGTCCCGAGGGAGAAGCCAATAACAAATTAGCCTTTGAGGTTGGAAGTTCACATTCTTTAGAGGAATTCAAAATTATTTCGGATTCTTTGGAGGCATCCTGACTTCCCCCAAACCTGTTATTGAATCTTAAAGAAGATCCACTTTTTCTCTGACTAAATTCATTGGGAGAAATTGTTATTGAAGATCATACTCAAATACCTACTGGACCTCACATAGAGTTTGGTGTGGACGATCCACCCTTTCAGGGTGAGACATTTAGAAGTCCTAATCAACCTATGGCATCATAAATACCTGAGATGTTTGTTACCTATGCGATACAATTAGATCATTTTACTAGCACAACTAGTAATGTTGTCACAGTTTCAGACCAATTGTTGGTTGATTCTCACTCAATTCTTCCTCTCCAGATTGCCCACTCTACCATGGTCCCACAAGCTATGATTGTTTCTAGTGGAAATGTGGTTATCACTCAAGCTCCTATTGGAACACAAATTCCACTTAGACCAAATCTGTCACTTCCCCCTGGGTATAACACTCTGAATACTTCCATTGCTATTCCTGCCCAAAATCCATCTGGAGGGTCTAGAATTTTTGTTCCTCTTGGGAATAATGTTGCTAGTCATTTTGTTCCTACACCTACCCAGGTTCTTTCCAAGGGGCCTTAAGTTCCTCCTCCACCTTTTTCTAGAGGATCTAATCGTCTTGGCCCCAGTGGATCCAATCCAGTTGGAGGCACCAGTCATTTTGTCACTTCTTGTTTTCAGATTCATGTTGGAGGACAACCTCAACTTGGGGGGAAACCTCAAGTTGGAGGCCATAACCCAGTTTATGGACAAAGTATACCCATGTTACAATATAAAACTTGGAATCTTCCTTTCTAAGGTAATCAACAACCATCTATGGGGAGACATCCTCAAGTTAATTTATTTGTACCCCCTAATCTCGGTCAACCGTATCTAGGTTCTATGAATCCTACTTGGGGTAAAAAAATTTAGTCTAATGTTCCTTTCCAAGGGAACATACTTAATCAACCAAAACCCCTTGGATATTTGAATAAAAACCCCCCACAACTGAATCTATCAAGATTGTCTAACTATCTACAGACTGCTTATGGTCCTACTGGTATACCTACGAGACTTCCTCTGCAAAACTACTAGTTTCCTCAAGTGAACAGACAATTGCCTTTTCTTGCTACTTTGGATTTACCGGATTTGTCTAGGATTTTGAATGATCCTATTTTACATTCTCCTTATTGGCCCAACATACTAGCCAAATTACCATCTGACATTCCTAAATTTGACGGTCGATCAGGAGAAGACCCAAATAATCATGTCATGACATTCCATCTTTGGTGTTCGTCCAACTCATTGATGGATGACTCCATAAGATTACAACTTTTCCAACGAAATCTCACGAGTTTGGTAGCCAAATGGTATATTGAGTTACCACGAGGATTCTTTAATGAACTTAATACCCTAGCCATGGCCTTCTTAACACATTACCAGTGGCTAATTCGATATGAGACATGAACCAATATTTTGAGTTCTTTTAAACAATCCTCTTCCACTCATATTTTTGATCATATCCATGAATGGAGGAGGAGAAGACGCTTAATCAAAGTTCCCCTTCCTGATCAACTATTGGCTGAGTGATTTACCAAATCATTCATTGGTCCCATAGCCCGTGATGTTTCCATGGGTGGTTTCGTCACTGAAGAGCAGGTGATTAGTCGTGCTCAATATCTAGATCTCATTTATTCGCAAATGGGCACACTTTACGACTTGATCCTTAACGTTCCTCATCCTTCTATGAATCCTACCCCAACACCTCCAGTAGCTTCTCATGTTTTGATGGCATTGGCACCTTTCATGCTGAGACTCAGTCTACACAAGCTAGTCATACTAATCCCAATTCTACCACTTCTAATGTCCAAAATACTTCTACTCCTACTCCTTCTCCCGGTAAAACTTCCGATGTTAATTTGGTTCAATCTACACCTACTGGTAAAAATAAAAATAAAAGGAAAGGGAAGGGTAAGAATAAGGAGGACAAAAATACTAATCAACAATATGAGAAGCCCAAAACACAACCAACCGATGATAAAGATAAACGTAAACCTCGTTACCCTTGCCTTATTTGTGGTGACAATCATTATACGAAAGATTGTCCACGATGCGCTGAGGTTACTAAGTTCCTGTAAGGGATTGGGAAGCCTTCTACACCTGTCATCTTGTCACAACTGTTTCCTTCTCAGTAGCAGGCCCAATTGGTCATTCATGACCAACCTTCTCCCTCTACGACATCTTATGTCCTTATGTGTATTGGTGACTCCAATAAGAACGGAGTTGCAGTTGCAACTCGAGCCAAATATTATTCTCCTTCGAAGGAGAAAGTTGATGATTTACCACCTTCATTGGTTCAACCTCCTCCCCCAACTTCACCTCCAAATGGTCCTCTTCATATTGAACAATCGAGTCTAGATACAGTTCTTCGTCCTCCTCCCAAGGGCGTTGTTTGAAAGTCTTCATTTAATCCTCAGGCACGTGCTGCCCAAAACTACAATATTGTAGAAGACCTTGCACAAGCACCCTCTGCAATGTCAGCTCTCAAAGTCCTTCAAATTTGTCCTACTCAATGGAAGGCACTGTTAAATGCCATTGGTGGAATTGATCCTACCGATACTAATTTGATAATATTTGACTTGGAAGATCATATTCGAAGGATTCCTCCTCAATTAGCGTTTTAGATCCAGGTTGTTGTCGAAAACAAGAATATTTGTCGAATAGTTATTGATGAAGGAGCCTCGACTTGTGTTATGTCCGTTACTTGTTGGAAATCTATTGGCTCTCCTGCCCTTACCGAGTCACACAATACTCTTAAATATTTTAATGGTACAAGGTTTAAACCTTATGGTGTTCTTCCTTTGTTGTTTATTATGCTAGAAGGCAAATCGGTCAATGTCGAGGTTGAGGTCTTTGATGCGCCTCTTGATTATAACCTTCTACTTGGCCGTAGCTTGATTGATTCCATGCACACAATTATGTCTAATCTTTTCTGTGTGTTATGTTTCTTGCACCAAGGAAAGGTCGTTACTGTCGACCAACTGGCCTTCTTTAATTCTGATTCACGTACTAGAAACATACATTTTATCTTGAAAACACCTCTCGGTTATGAGAATGTTGGCGTGGGTCTTTTAAAAGATTCATCCTTGATGGGTACTTTTCCTATTCCACTACCCGATATTCCTCCTCCTTTTGTCGCTTTGATTAACATCGTATCAACCATTGTTCGTGAAACCCCTGATTCATATGATCCTTGGATAGTACCTAGCTCTAGTGATTATCTTCGTTACAGTGAGAAAATTCCTTTAAGTCCAGTCGAATCAGCTTATCAAGCTATTAAATCGACAACTCCCTCTCCTCCTTCTCTCTGTGATAAATCTCCTAATTTGTTTCACGTGATCTTTCCTACTGATGAGATGATCATGATGGTAATGTCTATGGAAGATACCCCGTGGGACGATGGGAGTCATGATTCTATTCTCTTCCTAGCACGTGATACCATAGAGAGCTACTGACGGATTTCAACTTCGTCAAGCGTTTTTGTTATTTCTTCTATTCCCGAGCCAACACATGATGTTTTGTATGAAGGAAACTTGAGTAACATTTCACCTACCGTTCCTCTTGACATATTGATTAAACCTGGAGTCATGGAAAATGTTCATATCAATGCCTCATGTTCTACTGATGAGGTTCGCACTTATAAATCCCTTTTCCAAGAATTATGTGATGTTTTTGCTTGGAGTTATGGGGAAATGTCTGGTATTCATCTTGATATTATTGTGCATGAGATTAAGACTTACCTGGACGATAAACTTGTTCAATAGAGACTTCATCCAGTACATCCACGTAAAGTTGCTGCTATCAAGCTTGAGGTTGAGAAACTTATTAAAGATGTCTTTGTCTATCCTGTGGCTTTGACCGATTGGGTGTCCAATCTTTTTCTGGTAAACACGAAACAAGGGAGGATCCGTGTTTGCATTTATTATAGGGATATAAATAAAGCTTGTCCCAAGTACAATTATTCAACCCCTTTCGTTGACCAGAACATTGACGACTGTGCCGAGAGTGAAATCTTCTCCTTGATGGACGGTTTATCCGGCTATAATCAAATTAATATTTTACCAGCGGATCAACACAAGATTGGTTTTATTTTCCCTTGGGGAACCTTCGCCTACTAGAAATTACCTTTTGGTGTAAAAAACATTGGGACAAATTTTTAGCGTGCTATGTCTTACGCTTTTCATGACATTAAGCACATCGTGCAACCCTATCTAGACGATCTATTGGCGCATTCCATGCATCACCAAGATCACCCGACACATTTACAAGCCATTTTCCTACGTTGTCATTATTATTGCATACATTTGAATCCACACAAAAGTGTTTTTTGTGTGGAATCCAAACGACTTCTTGGTTTTATCGTGTCTATACATGGGATTCGAGTAAACCCCTTGAAGGTTGAGGATATTCTTAATATACCTCCTCCTTCCACGCTACAAGAACTCTAGAGTTTGCAGGGGAAGGAAAACTTTTTGTGTTGATTCATTCAACAATTACGCTGAATTAACGAAAGGATTTACTCGGCTCCTCAAGAAAGGTTATGATTTTGTATGGGACGATACTACAAACAAAACCTTTGAATCTTTTAAACTCGCCTTAACATGTACACCACTGTTGCTTCCACCCAAATATAGCCGAGATTATTTCCTGTACTTAGCTGCTTCGGACTCTACCATTGCCATAGTTTTAGTCCAAGAATATGATTCACACGATGAACATGTTATATACTATTTGAGTCAGAGTCTCATGACTACCAAAACCAAATATCTACATGTGGAGAAACCGGTCTTGGCAGCTTTTCAAGCTGTTCAACATTTTCGTCACTACATCTTATTACGTAGAACCACAATAATTTCCGATTGCAACCGCATGCAACATATCCTTACTCGACAATTGCTGGGGGGAATTACTCTAAATGGATAGTTATTCTCCAGGATTTTGATTTGGATTTTGAACGTGCCAAGTCAAAGAAGTCTTTGGTTTTTTCCGAATTGATATGTGACCTTCCCTCTACTGAGACAAAAAAATGTGGCGGAGGATTCCTTACCTGATGAATCCCTCTTTCTGATCAGTTTTGATGACGTATGGTACAGAGATATTATCATCTATCTCCAAACCCAAAATTGATGGCCTGATATTTCTAGTACATGTTGTCGCCGTATCCGTTATCAAGCCCGTCAATACATCATCGTTGGTGATACCCTCTACCGCCGTGGTATTGATTCCATATTTTGACGATGAAGCTGAGAAATATTTGAATGACTGTCACTCTGGAGCATGTGGCGGTCATATGTCTGGGTATGCCATTGCCCAAAATATCTTATGAGCTTGTTATTTTTGGCCTTCGTTGTTTAAGGATTGCATTACTACCGTCCGGAAATGCCACGCTTGTCAAACCTATAACAATAAGATCCGATCTCACCCTACTCCTCTTCACCCTGTAGTTTTTGTTGGTCCATTCACTAAATGGGGCATTGACTTCATGACTTCATGACATGTAACCCTCACTCGATCGGGGGGCATGGATACATTATTGTAGCTGTGGATTATTTCACTAAATGGGTCGAGGCGATGCCTACATTTGATAATACCGGGAAAACTGCAGCATTGTTCATATTCAATCATATCATTACTAGATTTGGTGTCCCTCAAGCCATCGTTACTGATCATGGTAGTCATTTTCGTAATTTCATGATGTCTGAAATTACTGAGAAGTTGGGTCTTCACCATGAAAACTCAAACCCCTATTATCTGCAGGCCAATGGCCAGGTTGATGAAATTAACAAAGTTCTCACTACTATGCTTCGATGAATGGTAGGAATTCATAAGTCAAATTGGCACACAATTTTGTTCTCAACATTATGGACCTATCAGACATCTGTTAAGTCTACCATGAGATTCACACATTTCCAGTTAGTATATGGTATCGAATCAATTTTGTGGATTGAATGTGAAATACCATCTTTGAAACTAGTCATTGAACTTCTCCCTAACACCTCTGCTGAAGAGGAACATATTTTGTATTTGATGCAGTTAGAAGAAACCTGTCGTGATCCTGCCTTAGTTATTGAAACTCAGAAAAAGTGTGTCAAAGCCCAATATGACAAGCATGTCAAACCACGTGTTTTTTCTAAAGGTGATCTAGTTCTTCTTTACGAGCAAGATCGAGAATTTCTAAGGGTCGGTAAATTTGAGCCCATGTGGCGGGGTCCTTATATTGTGAAATGAGTATTGGAGAAAGGAGCTTATGAGCTGGTAGATTATGATGGAGTCCCTTTGAGTGAACCCAAAAGTGGGCTTTACTTGAAGAAGTACTATGCTTAAATAATTTTTGCATGAGTGCTGTGTATTTTAGTGTATCATACTCTTATATGCTTTTTCATTGTTTGGTTTCACCCTTCAACTGCTTACCTTCTGTTGTGCTTGGTTTCCAGGTGTTGGTGTCTTCACTACCCTACATTGGCTTCGCTGATGGCACTAGTCACAGTACTCAAAACTTAGCGTTTGATGCTTGGGAAATCTATGCACTTACATATGAATTGATCAGTCTACATGGTTGTTTCCTTGGTCGTCCAACTAACAATATCACAGAATACAGTGTATTCATCGAATTATTGACCGACATTGTTTCACTTGGAATCCATCATCTTATTGTATGACTCGATTCACAGTTAGTAGTCCTATAGTTGAGTAATGTTTATTCCATCCAGAGTCCTACTTTGTTAAGGGTATATTTATGAATTCGCCTATTGGAACGTCATTTTGATTACATTGAATATCAACACATTCCTAGATGTCTAAATACATTAACAGATTCATTGGATAATTATGTGTTAGACAGACATTTGAGACATTTATAAAATCCAATCACACTTTGTACATAAAACAAGTAAGTCGGTATGAGCCTTATATTCATAATGATAAAAGTTTACAAAAAGTGTTTTTTTTCGAAGACCAAAATATCAAAAATGTGAAGCACATGGATTCATATACAATAGAGCATCAAGGATGTTGCTCGCTATAACACGCGACTGCCCATGCTACTCTACGGAGCAATCTATCTATGGAGGTGGATACGCCCATTGTGTGGCATTGGTAATGCGTAGGAATATCATCTATTGTGGCATTAGGGATATTCATTGCGAGTCCCTCCAGATTTTGTTATATGGTCTTAAAGTCAACATCAACTATTCTTGATATGACACCTCTCTCCCCTTGCCTCTGGATAGGGGATGAACCTGGAGGATGATAAGGTCCCACATCTGCATGATCGAAGAGCACTCGATTAGTCATCGGATAAACAAAAAAAAAAACATTTGATATCATTAAAAAATAACAAAAACATTATATAAACAAAATTTCCTTCTTACCTATGTCCCCCCACTGGGAACCTTCGGGAAGAGCTAGGTACAGATCTCCACAGAATTCTAACCTGACATATGCATAATCATTGACCATGAGCATTTGAGTCTTTAGCCATTCGAATAAGACATCGTTATACATGACGATGTGACCACCTCCATGTCGGGTCGTGAGATCTATCGACCTCTTCATCCTTGGATCTCGTTGAGAGGGTAGACCCCACTCCACTTGCAATTGTAGGACATGGACCCTCTCTAGGAAGAAGGATACCAAACTAGACCCATATCCAAATTGTTTCAACCCACCACTTCTACACTTGGTAAGTTGTTTCTTCATTCTTTTTAGGACCCCTTCGCACTAGTTGAATACTCGAGGCTCCATACACTCCAATGCATGCTGAAAATGGCTCTGCAGGGCCATATGGGGAGTTGCACTCCCTGACATGCGAGTAATAGTATAGAGGATAGTCTGTAAAAGAAAATATCAGACATCCATGATAGCGACCATACCGCTATGTTTCTCGGTTCCCATCACATAATGATGACTAATGTAGTAGTTCATAGGCTCACCGCCACCCATGCTACCTGTAAGTGTCACCCGTGAACCATGACAAGATAGTCTTGTGAGGAAATATATATCCTTGATATCGATAGTGAGTGTGTGGGTGCCCACATGAAATGTCTGCTAGTTCACATCCCACATGTAAACCAAGTACTCAAGTAGTCTCAATTGGGCCCTCATGCCCTAAATCTTGGAAGATTTCAGTAACCCACATTGCCAAAGGGCCATAACCATTCCCGGGTCATTCCCAGCGAAGTAATCTTCCTCTTCGTGCTCTCGTTCGCACCACTCCAACATATTAACCAGGGAAGACCTGCCAAGGAACCATAAAAAGAGATTAAAAACCCAATTTTCTTTCCTGGGGTTTTTCCCTTGTTGGGTTCATCTTTTACAATTTTGGACTGCGGTCGTTGTAGGCCTGTGCATTCACACAGTGTGACGTCGTCACACCCTAGCTATAGGGTCACCTGCAACAATCCTAGATCGTCGCAGGTCTTGATATAGGGCACCTGCAACGACCTCAACGCATGTGTAACCCCTAAAACATCAACCCAAAACATAAATTTAACCAATGAAAATCAATTTTAAAACCATGAAAGGATGAAGGAGATGGATATTACCTTTTCTGCAGAGACGATTCGTGAAATGATCCGTCGTGCACTCTGCAATCCACAGTTGAAAATCGAGGTCAAAAAGGGATTTGGAGCAATGTTTGGGCAAAGTTACAAATTAAATGGTAAAATGTGGTTTGTTACCTATTTTATTGACTTTTATTACTTTTCATTTGTATATTATATTATTTGATGCTTTACCCAAACCCTAAAGTCCTAACTACTTTACAAGTGATTGATTTTTGCAGATTGAAAATTCTAGAAGTGAGACATTGGAACAAGGGTCCTCTTTTTTGGTTTATTTTTATATATTTGTCGCATGTACAAATCCTTTTATGGGTTTTTAGGAAAAAATCCAAGCTGAGTCTTAGTTCTTTCTCATGCTCGTGAAACCATGAGAATGTAATCGAGTAGTCTTTTTTCATTTTTTCAAACTCGTATTGGAAAACATGAAAAAAGAAACCTATGGAGTATCCTTTAAGCTCTTTTCATGCTCCCTAAACATGAAAAGATAGCCGAGCGACCTTGTTATTTTCACGCTCGTAAAAGTATTTGAAGAAAACATCTGATGAGCAGTAGATTATCACCTTTTTGGTCTCGTCAGATTAATTTACGAAAAAGGACTTGATGGAGTTCTCTTTAAGTGTTTTTCAGACTCTCTAAAATTGAAAAAACCCTGATTGTTGTTGTTTCCTTGGACTCATTAAACAAACATCGAAATACCCATATGGGATCGAACCACTCCTTCTTAGGGTTCGTTAAAAATACTCCAAGGGAATCATTTGAAGGATGAGCTTACATAAACAAGCATATGTTATCCTCCTTTAGTTTGCGTAAAAATAAAGAGGTACTCGCCAGAAATGGTGGGGGAAAAATTGGGAAAGAAATGTGTCTTTGTATTTGTGTTAGTGGCAATAATAGTCGCTCTTGAACATGACACCCCCTTCATCATTGTATCTGGGTTGGGAAATCCATTTTATCTCTCGTTTGACCATCCACAAGTTCATATGTTGGGTCCTCCTTGAGTCAATGCTTCCAAGACCATTGTCATGTCATTCATATGTTCAAGAGAATTCCAACCTAAACAAGCCTTCTATCGAGTCGACCATCTGTAGTTATAAATCTTCTACCATGACGGCCTTCCCTGTGCCAGTTTCGAATCACTTCATACTCTAATCTACTTCAAATTTGTTACATATTTCGTGCCATTGATGGGGGATACATCAAGGCCCTCCTGTGACGAGTCTTTTCCTGTCGACTTCAACACATTATCTGGGAACAAGACTTAGAAATCATTCAATACCTTAGAACCTGCATGCCTCAATGGCAGGTTTCTTCGCTTTCAACAATGGGTTCACATCATTGACCCTTGATTGGAAGATTCCATCGAGTGTTCGACTTCAACTCATTTATTCGCATTCATTGGATTGTACTTGGGTACCTTGGGAGTCATTGACATCAATGGTTATTTCCCTCACACTTGTTAACGATTTTCATTAATGATCGGTAATCAAGTGATTTCAACCATGTTCGACTTCAACACCTGTAATCAGATGGTTAGATTCATACTTAAAAACAATTGAAATGAAGCCCCTGGATCTTATCACTTTGGTCTAGGTTGCGACGAAGTATTCATGATTTGTATTGACACATAGATCCACTTTTTATGTCTCTTGGATGCTATTTCTGAATTTGAGTTCTTTTGAGCATAGATCCACAGTGTATTCTTGGTGGCTATGTTGAATCATGATGACATGGATCCACGGTGTATTTTTAGTGGCCACAACTCACTTGATGCTTATGATAAGAGTCACTTGTAGTCTGATCATGGGAATGCCTACCTCAGAGATGGTATGATATTATGCATAATCCAGATGCTTGATTGCTTGTAGGTGCCTGAACGATGTGCTCCTTGTTTTCGACACACACATTCTACAAAGTATTTCAACTGTCACGAGTTCCAGCTTCATACTTTGGGGGGCATTTTGTTACACATTATTTTTGTCACCTCAGTGATATATTGACATCATGTGTTCATGTTCCCTAAAAATATTAAAAGAGACTTTCTCCATGGGAAAAGTGATTTGCTTTTCTCTTCCAAAAACCATATGAAGGAAGGTCATCGCACCCTGCTATATGCATGGGGTGCAACGATGCCTGATCGTCACATCCTACACTATACCTGGACTGCGATGAAATCGCATGATGCTATACTCATAGGGTGCGACGATGCTTAAATCTTGGGAAAAGTCAAATTTCATGAATGTTCTAGAAGGGGATCTTCTAGAAGATGAGGTGGCCTCCAATCGGTTTGGATCTTACTCGCTTCTATGATTTGGTGGGATCATCCTAATCTCTTCATCCATCTCTCTTTCACCCTATATAAAGAGGGATATCTCATGGAAAAGGCTAAGGTTGAATAGGCTAAGAATTGTATGGAGAGTTCTACTTCAGATTATGCTTGAGAGTTTTGCTTTAGTTCTTCAAGTCAGATTGTGGATCTTCTTCATTCAAGGAATTGGAGCAAAGGTGTGTGTTTTGGAGCAAAGAGCCATCGAAAGGGGACCTTGCAACATCAAGGCATGGGTTGTATCCTCCACTTTCTATTCACTTAATACAGTAATGGATTTCTTCCCTATATAAGCATCTTGTCTTCTCTTGCATAATTCCTTGACATATACATAGATTTCATTAGAATACATGTATCTTTGTTTTCCCTCTTTGTTAGTTTGTGGTTCTTAGACATGCTTACTGTTATGCAAACTCAAGGAAGGAGCTACAAAGACGACACTAGCGAGGAAAAGCTTCGTTTAAAAGGTACGTCTCTTGTAACTCATTAAACTAGCTTGTATGATGATGAAGTTTAAGGCGAAGCGTGCATTCTGTTCTATTTTGTTCTAGTTTCTAGTGGGATCTAGAGAGATTTTTTTATGTCCGCATTTACCGATTAATCCGATAACACCTTGTTCATGTTTGGCTTTCTAGGTTAGTTGTGGATCGATTCAATGCCACTCTTGAGATGAGTCGGAGAAATATCATATGGGTTCTAGGTCACATGCAAATTCAAGTTGAACGATATCCCTCATGGTATTCTATCTGTTGTAGACTTGTGCATGTTGTGTTTCCAGGAATAGCGAGTAGATTATCAACTTTTCTGTATGCTATGAGTCAAATCTACTATGACTGACATCATAAATAAGCAAACTTTGATGATTGAAAAGATACCAAAGGACAATGGGTTGTGTGGACTTTCCAAGTCAAGGTGAGAATGTAGATCCCTAATCAACATTATGTGTTGCATTTCTCTTCCATGAATGTCTTATAAAGTTATATAATTTGTTCTTCTTTTTGCGGAATTTGAAAAAAATAAAATTAATAAAAAAAAATTACAAGTTGCACAAGATATTATGCAAATAAAAAAAAAATATTCATTTGAATAATATCGTTCATGAAATATACAACTATAAGAATTATCACATATACCACAACCCAAATAAAATACACTAGAATCAAACATACATTCACTAAAATTGAATAACATTAAATAAAAATGACAATGATGGAAGTTTTTTTTATTTTTTCCATTTAATGCTTTGACCCGTATCATTCATGTTGAAATAAAAGTAGATAATTAAAATAGATTGTCTATTTAAGATGATTGGTATACTTATTATAAATTAATGTGAAGGGTACTTTCAAATGTGAAGGGATAAGACTAGAGTAAGTATGGATGCTGATTGAATATTGGAATTTAACAAGGTTGTATGGAAACATATACTTGCCGTTATGCAGATATAATAAAACAATAGTTATAAACCAAAGTTGTTTTTGACATCATTTTGCAGCTTTTTACATTATTTTGTGGTAAATATGACTCTAGAAACTTTGGCAAATATTTGGGTAAAAAGCTTAAGGGAAGATATATTATTCACGAACATCCAAAATATTAGTAAAGGTAAAAATGTGATGTATTTTGGAACGGAGGAGGAAAGCTTTATTTAATATTTGGGTAAAAAGCTTAAGGGAAGATATATTATTCACGAACATCCAAAATATTAGTAAAGGTAAAAATGTGATGTATTTTGGAACGGAGGAGGAAAGCTTTATTTA
>ML810185.1:32384-82534 GCA_009831015.1 Picea engelmannii
GCCACTCATGCAAGCAAGGAAGCAGTATGGTTACAAAGATTGTGTTCAGGTATTGGGTTGGTACAACAAGCAGTGAGATTAGACTGTGACAGTCAGAGTGCAATATTCTTGGCAAAGAACCCAGTTTATCATTCGAAGACAAATCATATTGATGTTCAGTATCACTTTGTGAGAGACATGTTTGAGGAAAAGAAGGTGTTGCTGGAAAATGTTGACACTTTGAAGAATGCTGCAGATTCATTGACAAAGTCTGTGAGCACAGAAAATTTTTCCTGGTGTAGAGTAACAATGGGCATTGCTGCCTTGAATTGTTGACTATATAATCCCCTGGACCCTTGGATGCAAAGAAAACAACAAGTGGGAGAATGTTGGGTATGTGTTATATTCTTTGCATGTGTGTGTGTGTGGGTGCGTCGGATACGACAACTGCGTCTGACGATCCCTTCACCTAGAGATATGCCGTGTGCACCAAGCGCTTTCCTAGGGGGGTCCTAGGGGGGGGTAGGTATGCCCCCCCTGGTTACACACAACGTTCGGCACCGGGCGGTAGCCCGGGGCAGCGCCCCAATTTTTTTTTTTGGGCAGTTTTTTTCTATTTTTAGTGGATTTGTAAATTAATCCCGGATTAAGGGATTAGGGTTTTGGTATCTACGGAATACCTAAAAACATTGTATATATTGTATGGCGGATGGTGAAATTCGATATAATGAAAATAAGAAAGGTTTTCCCAGTTGAGGGTTTCCAGTATAAAATCTATGTGTACTCTGTGTATGAGCCATTGATTAATTTTTGTATTGCTTAAGAATCTATATGCATTGCTTTACTTCGCAGGTTTAAAAATTACATATTTGTCATGCATATTAATGGATTATGCTAATCTATATGATAACATTATTTATTATCACCATATGCTTGCATATCTTGGTTGTTGAGGACAAGTTGCAGGTATAAATCTTTGGGTTGTTTGCTCAACGATGGTCTTCATCGAATGTCCAGACGAGGTAGGCTCATAGCCTTCTCTTGTTAGCATTTATTTTATATAGCATACTTGGGATTAGATTTGATTTATGTGTGTCATTCCATCTGTTGTGGTTTACCCCTTGCCATAGAGAGATTTTCCTTGTAACATCATTAGAGACCATATTAGGGGATTGATCTTATTTTTTGGGGTTTGGAGTGTTTTTCTCCTTGATTTTCTCTTTGTTAGCCTAAGTTTCCTTGTCGCCTATTGCTTGACAACCTATTTTTACTTTGCATATGAGTTTCTTGGCTTAACCCTTTTCCTGGCAGTGTTTTACTAGGTATACACAGTTTTTCCCTTAACAAACGTGTACATATGCGAGTTGTCTTCCTTTAGGGTGCGTATATACGCGAGTTTTGCTCAAACAGTCACGTACATCATCTCTTTAGTCTTTTTGTTTGATTTTGGCATTTGTTGGGTGAGTTTGGTTGGTTGTTGGGTCTTCTTGGGTCTTTGTCCTGACTGTTAAGTGCTTACAGAGTGATAAGAAAGCTTCTTATCTGTTAATTTTCGGGCAATATTCTTTCTTATCATCTTTTTCATTGGTTGTCCTTGTACATTGGTCTACGTTTTTGCTTCTTGGTGTCCTGCTTGGCTTGTGTTTTTTTGCCTGCAGTGGGGTCTGCTTGTGAAGTTTCTATTTAGTCCTTTCATTTTCTTTTATTTATATCGAAAATACAAAAATATTTGATTATTTTGCATTATGACATTTGCACTTTTGATTACATTGAATTTACTTTGACACATGTGGAGAGATTGCATTTCATTGAAATTGTAGAGATTGCATTGGAAAAATTACATTTAGAAGCATACCATCTCTTTGAAATTCAAGACTAGTCCTTAGCAATGTTTTTATAATTGCTTCTTTTTATATGTTGGGTCGTAATACGATCAGTTTTACGACCACACATCTTGAGTAAGAAGAAGCCATTAAAATTAACGCTAATTAATTAAAATTGAGTAGAAACGATTTTATTTTTTAGGGTGCACAACCAAGTATAGGACATAGGGCCTTGGAATAGGATTTTGTGAGTAAACTTCTCCAAGGCTATTAAACTAAACATATGTGTCTAACTAGGGGGTGGTGAAACCCATTGTGTAATTAGTGACATTAGGAGGCTCCTCTCACACTGGAGTTAAGCATGAGGTCGTACAAATTTGGTTGCATAGATAGCCCTCTAATACCTTCTTAGAATTAGATATATTTATGGGGTTCTATTTGTATTTGTGGTCTTTCTAGTACCTTTACCTCCATGAAAGGCGGTGATTTCAATATTGTAGGCTTTGTTACCTTTCCCATACGGTGGACCAGACTTATGACTGTTCACCTACGCATTGGTTATATTGTGGTGACTCTAGTTGCTTGACACATGTAGGCACATAGGTTACTTGCAGGGGTTATTCTGTAGGTACCCTAAGTCAGATAAGGGTCGGACAACACACAACCTTTATGGAGGGTTACCTCTCTAGGGGGATCTGACTGAATGCATTGTTAATCCCACAGGGGCCCTTATAATGGATTCTGATACCTTCAATATTTTGAAGGGAGTATCATGCCCCTCTTTGGCAAGACATACCTATTGTAGTGAGGGAGAACCCTTTTCAGCCACTATATCCTGTTTGTATGCATTGTCCCTTTTTGATTTATTTTGGTGTGCTCTCTGATTATTAGTTGGCCCTAGGATTTGGTTTTATATCTCAAGTCTTGAGTCATCATGGAGCAAGTCCAACCTCCTCGCAGTTCTCACCGTTTGTTGAAGTTACCACCACATCTTGATTCTTTACCAAAGTTTCCTTCTAAAAGGCGTAAAGTTAATAAACATGGTACATATATATCCACCTCCTAGACTTGTAATTATCCAATTATGAGTACCGAGTCAAACCTAAATGTCACAAGAAGTCCCTCAACTCCTATATCTTCTATGATGGGATCCCTTTGACTCCTTTAGCCTCAACGGTTGGGGTGTCGGAGATACCCATCTCTACTGCTACCCAACCTGTGGGTTCTACTCGAACCATAGGAACGAACCCTTTCAGATATCTTTTTGGTATGCTAGGTCACAATTCTCAGTCGATACCTTCGGTCTCTAATCCCTTTTCTTTTGGTATGCCCAACATGACGTCACAACTCTCATCCTCCATTCCAATGGCTAATGTGAATCCTAGTTTTGGACCTGGGTGCATGGCTCCTCCATATGCTCCTCTCTCATTTTGTGGAGGCCATATTCCCCAAATGAATCCTACATTTGGAGGTTGGCCTCCTCTTTCCTCTGGGCCTAAAACTAGTCTCAATGCTTTTGGATGGAGTGCTAATTCATGAGGACAATTCACTTCCTATATTCTATCCTTTATCCCCTCTTCTTCCATGCTGATTCCGTCAAACACATTTATTATGGAAAATCCCCCTCTGTCCTCCATGTTTCCATTAGGAGGGAGTCATTTTCACACTATGGGAAATCCCCATCCCAGAGCTCCTTCAGTTGGGGGAAAGATATATAACCCTCATCATGTCGCTTCCGTGGGTATGGTGCCCATACAACCTTTTATGAATCAGTTTGGAGGAGGATATTACCCTACCGGACAGGGGCATGACATATACCAGAACCCTGGATGTCCTGCAATCCCTCAGCCCCAATATTTCCCAGGAGAATGGGCTCAAATGCCACAACCCCGACTCCCTTTTCTAGTGATGCTTAATCTTCCAGATTTGTCAAAATTAATGAATGAACCTATGCATCACGATCCATTATGGCCCTTTGTCCCCACTAATATTCCTTCATACATTCTAAAATTCAAAGGAAATACTGGCGAGGATCCAGGTGATCATGTCACTACTTTTCATCTTTGGTGCTCATTTAACTACCTGAATGACAATTCTATTTGTTTGAGGCTATTTCAACACACCCTCACAGGGGTTGCCACGAAATGGTACATTGAGCTACTGGGGGGAACATACATAAACTTTAATTAGATGGTTTTGGTCTTTATCAACCACTTCCAGTTGTCGGTTCGTTACGATGATGACATGGAACTTTTTTCATCCCTCCACCAAGATAAATCCATGCATATCTCAGACCATATCCAAGAGTGGAGTAGATGAAAGAGGTTGATCAAAGCCTACCAGAGTTTCTGTTGGAGTGGTTCATTAAGTCCTTATTGCCTTATATTTTGAAGGATGTCTCTACATCCAAAGTAACATCCGAGGAAGAAGATATTTTCAAAGCCCAACAATTGGACCTCATATATGCTCAATCTGGGATGTTGTATGAAATTCTTGCTGACACACTGCGATCGAACTATGACCCTAGACAAAATCTTGGGCCTCATGTCGATGGAATTATAGGCTCTGCAAATGCTAAGTCTATAGACTTGGTAATGAACTAGTTGAAATATTTGTCTCTAAGCCATCCTGTAGCAAGACAAGCTTCAACTTCATCCTCAACTCCCACTCAGTTGACAGATGTGCATTCTATAAAGTCGACAGCTAACCGAAATGGTAACCAACAACCAAGAGGGAATAAAAGGAAAGGATGAGGTAATAATCGTAAGGGTGGAAAAAATAATAATAAAGCCAAAGATGACACTAACAATGATAGATCGAATACTAGTGCTGATGAGGGAAAGAAAGAAAAATGGAAGCTGAATTTTCCTTGTAAAATTTGTAAAGATGATCACCTTACCCGCCTATGCCCCAAAATTGAGGAATCCTCAAGGCTCTTATCACAACCTCCTGTTGTGATGACAAACCTATTTCCACATAATCAACACATGGCCTCGGGGACCCCCAACACCATAAATGCATCGAACGAGAGTCAAAACCCCTTAGCACGTGAAGGTGGCCATCTAGGTGTCAATATGGTCAAATCTCAGATTGATGTAACCACTCAATCTCATGATTATGATTCTTAACAGTCCATTGTAGCTCCAAAGTCTCCTCCTCCTCCAGAAACACCCTTGCATATCGAAAATCCAGAACCTCTGCCTCATATTCCAAAAGGAGTACTAAAGTGCTCTTCCCACAATCCTAATGCCAAAGCCACCTAGAACTATTTGATTTTCAAGGATCTAGGCTAAACCCCTTGTGCGATGTCGGCTTTGGAGGTGCTTTAGACATGTCCTTCATAGAGGAACACCTTGTTATATGCATTAGGATCTCTAGACCTATGTAGCTCGAAGGTTATCAAGTTTGATGCCACAAATGTTAGGCCTCACTTACCTTACCATGTGGCCTTTGAAATCCATGTGGAGTACACAAAAATTACCATCAAATGCACTGTAATTGACGAAGGTGATGCGATGTGCATGATGTCCCTAACCTATTGGAAATCCATTGGCTCTCCAACTCTATCCCAATCTATGACTATGTTGACAACATTTGATGGGAATTCGTTTTGACCCCATGGAATTCTTCCCGCTTTTCCGGTCTAGTTAGGTGGGAAGACAGTGGAGGTGGATGCGCCCCTCGACTATACTTTACTACTAGGGCATAATTGGACTTATTCCATGACAACCGTCATGTCATCCATTTTCTGCACTTTAT
The DNA here is from genome assembly GCA_009831015.1 of Picea engelmannii. Taxonomy (NCBI): domain Eukaryota; kingdom Viridiplantae; phylum Streptophyta; class Pinopsida; order Pinales; family Pinaceae; genus Picea; species Picea engelmannii. The sequence continues at coordinate 37,946 of ML810185.1, forward strand.
GTTTTCCTCACGAAGAGAAAATAGTGATGATTGATCAATTGTCTTTTGCGCACACTAGTCCTGATGCATTGGTTGGAACTTCGGTCCTTGTGATCGACAATTCTCTATAGGAAACTAAGGATGTTGGTGTCAAAATGTATTCCTCTCTAATGGGTAGCTTTGATTTCATGGCACCAATTCACCACATTCATGCCATTTCCAGTGATTCTCTGTCGTAGATGAGGTCCGTTCCTTTCCGTACTTCATATTTCAACGACCCTTGGACCCTACCTTCCCCGATTATGTCGTACGAATTTCAGTCACACATTGGGATGGAAATGCCACTGTTAGTGGTAGAAGTTGTGTATCAGTCTATTCTTGATGCTACTGCTAACCCAGATCCTTCCTCCTCGTGGAAGGACCAGGTGGATCCTATTTTAGAGCATGTATGGGCCGTTCAATCATCTTGTTTGCATGATTTCCTCGAAGATACTTTACCTTCGGATGAAGCCATCTTAGAGGCCATGTATGGTCCTGATAGGCCTTGGGACGATATGCATCATCGCTCATATTTCCTCCCAGATCTTGTTAAGATCGAACATGATGAATTTATATCTAACTTGAGTGAGATGGTTGGTAATGATGTGGTTCCATTAGATATTCATGGTATTTATGTCAAAGGAAACATGGTGAATATTTCTCCTACCATCACGATCGACATCTCTCATATTCTTAGAAAACTTGAGAACATTTATATTAGTGCAAATTGTTCGCCTGAAGAAATTCAGATCTACACCAATCTCTTCAAAGAGTTTCGTGATGTATTCACTTGATAGTATGAAGAGATGCCAGGGATTGACCCTAGCATTCTGGAACATGAGATTAAAACCTATCTGGATGATAAACCTATTCAAGAACATATTAGAGTTGTTAATCCTAGGAAGGCCCCTACTATTAAGGAAGAGGTAGAGAAGCTACTTAATGTTGGTTTCATCAACCCAGTTCCCTTGACTGAATGGGTGTCCAACCCCATTCACGTAAATAAAAAGAAAGGAACTATCTGTGTATGTATGGATTTTAGAGACCTGAACAAGGCTTGTCCAAAAGACAACTTTCACACTCCTTTCATTGACCAGATTCTTGATGAGTGTGTGGGAAGCAAAGTCTTTTCTTTTATGGACGGATTTTCAGGGTATAATCAAATTCAAATCAAACTCGAGGATCAACATAAGATGACGTTTTCTTGTCCTTGGGGTACTTTTGAATACCGTGAAATTCCTTTCGACCTAAAAACTGCTGGAACAACCTTCCAACATTCCCTTTTATTTTCACAATCTCAAGAATATTGTCGAAGCTTACCTAGATGATCTCGTTGCTCACTCTCGCAAGAGAGTATATCACTCTGCTCACCTTCAATTAGTATTTGAGAGATGTCGTTACTATCACATTTAGTTGAACCCTCACAAGTGCATATTCTGCATTAGGTTTGGTTGTCTTTTAGAATTCTTAGTATTTGAGCATGGGATCATGGTAGATCCTATGAAAGTTGAGGCAATACTTCGATTGCCTCCCCCAGGAAATATTAGACAACTTCAAGGTTTATAGGGGAAGGATAATTTCTTGTGTCGATTCATAGTAAACTATGCCAATTTAACTAAGGGTTTCACGTGTCTTTTGAAAAAGGATACTCTGTTTATATGGGATGAGCGAGCCCAAGAATCATTCAATGTTGTTAAGAAAGCTTTGGTTTCATCACCTTTGTTGAAGCCTCCATACTAAAATAGAGACTATTTTCTTTATATTGCCGTGTCCAAAGGGACAATTGGTATGGTTCTGGTTCAGGAGGATGATGAGCTCCATGATCACATTGTCTAATATCTTAGTCAAAACCTAGTCGGTCTTAAACTTAAATACTCTCACGTAGAGAAACTAGCCTTGGTCGCCGTACATGCAATTGAAAGATCACAACATTATATATTAATTTGCAAGACTACTGTAGTTGCGGATATCAATCCATTTCAATACGTCCTCACCAAGTGTATCATAGGGGGGAAATACAGTAACTGGATTGTTATTTTGCAATAATTTGATCTCGATTTTGCTTCGGCGAAGTCTAAGAAATTGCTAGTTTTTTCCAAGTTGATATCGGACTTCCCTCGACTAGACGAGGACATTTTTCATGACGATTCGTTCGTGGATGAACATATCGTCCTTATCTTGTCTTCTAACCCTTGGTATGGAGACAATATAACTTATCCTCAAACCTTGAAGCTACCCCAACATTTGTTGAGAGACGATCAATGACGTATACGTCATTAGGCTAAAAAATACCTTATCATTGGTCACACTTTGTATCTTCAAGGAGTAGATAATATTTTATGCTGTTGCTTGAATCGCGAGGAAGTTGATTCTGTTCTCAATGAATGTCACAGTGGGGCTTGTGGTGGTCATTTATCGGGGCTTGCGACAACCCAAAAAATATTGCGAGCTGGTTATTTTTGGCCGTCAATTTTTAAAGATTGTGTTGAAGCACTAAAGAAGTGTCACCCTTTCCAGGTGTTCGCTCGGAAAATTCACTTGCACCCAACCCTTCTTCACACAGTTGTCACCGTCGGTCCTTTCACCAAGTGGGGGGTAGATTTTATGGATTGCAACCCAACTTCAGCTAGGGAGCACTAGCATATTATCGTGGTCATGGATTACTTTACTAAATGGGCAGAGGCCATGCCTACCATTAAATCCGATGGTAATAATGCAACATTCTTCGTATTCAACCATATTATAGCCTGGTTCAAAATCCCAAGAGAGCTTGTCACTGATCATGGTAGTCACTTTCAGAATGAAATGATGAAAGAGTTAGCATCAAAACTGGGGTTTAAGAATGGTCATTATTCCCCTTACTATCCCCAGGAAAATGGACAAGTAGAGGTGGTAAATAAATCTCTCAAGACCATCTTGCAAAAAATGATCAACCCGAGTAAATATGAATGACATCTGATGCTTTACCTTGCACTTTGGGCATACCAAATCTTGGTAAAGACTTCCATCAGTTTCTTTCATTTTCAGTTAGTACATGGTGTGGAGCTGATTCTGTTGATTGAATGAAAAATAACTTCCCTTAAGTTGGAAATTGAGCTCCTACCTAACACATCCTATCTTGAAGAACACCTCATACACCTAGAGCATCTCGATGAGCAGCTTCGAGATGCCTCTATGACTATCGAAGTGAATAAACGACATGTTAAGGTTCAATATGATAAATCTGTTTGTCCTTGGAAGTACATTGAGGGTGACTTGGTTCTCCTTTATGACCAAGCCAAAGAACTACTGGGGGCAGGCAAGTTCAACCCCATGTGGCACAGTCCTTATATTGTGCAATGTGTCTTAGAGAAAGGATCCCATGAATTGGAAGATTATGAAGGGAATATGCTGGATGAGCCCAGAAATGGGCTCTACCTTAAAAGGTATTACACTTGAGCCCTCAAGCTTGGGTGTGACCTTTTGTATACTATTGTATCCTAGTGTATATAGATATTTTCCTTTGTGTCATCGACTTACTTATCAATTTTTCCCTTGGTAGACATATTTCAATGGAGTCTTCAGTTTACTTATGATTCATGGATGGTGCCAGTCGTCATATGCGAAACATGGCTTCCATCGCTTGGGTCATTTAATCACCTAAGGGCCAATTGGTGTCTTCAGGTGGCATTCGTCTGGAGCCATCAACGAATAATGTGGTTGAGTATAGAACCGTTATAGAGTTATTACATGATGCCATTTCACATGGTTTTCAGTATTTAGAGGTTCGTCTAGATTCCTAGTTAGTCATATGTCAGTTGAACGACAGTTACCATGTGTGAGATCCTACTCTACTCCGACGATTCCTACAGGTATGACTTTTGGAACAATACTTTGATTTTCTTACTTATAATACCTAGAAGTTCCAATCATGTATCTGATGCATATGCTAATTATATTTTAGATTGGAATTTGTCACATAACTAAGCAAAGAAAACACATTCATTTACAAAATGTAATATATATATGTAAAGCCGAAGACAATTTTTTTTTCTTTTTCATCCTTTCGAGTTCAAAAATATGGCGTCATAATACAAAATAGGGCTCACACCCTCAAAATACATATATGGCTTGTATATAATATGACCATGGCATCTATGCCTATGGCACTAGATGCGTATCATGATAGCACACTACGACATTTCCGAGGCACCGGAAGAGTCACATCCACGCACGGGGTACACCCACCACCTGTCGCTACATCGCCTCTAGAAGATCCTCCACTTGAACAATAGGAATCATGTGCATCAATCGAGATAGCTTCCCTTGCACATTCTGCAACTCTCTCTCTGCATCTCCGCCCGCTTTCTCATCTCCTCGCCCCCTCCACCAATGTCGTGGGAATCCCTTTGGCCATCGTGGACCTACATCTGCATAACAAAGAAATTGTTAATACTTGATACCATACAAAAATATTTTCATTTTTTATTTTTATTGAAAACACAAAAAAATGAAGTATATAAAAAAAATTCTTACCAATATCACCGTATGCAGAACCTGGTGGAAAAGGCATGTCCGGATCCCCTCTATAGACGATCCCTCCGTAAGGGTAGTCGTCAATGGCTATGACCTGTCGGTGCCACCAGAAAAATAACTCATCATTGTAGGGTTTGGCACCCTACCACCTCCTAGGCGCCTCATCACGTCGGCCCACCATGACATGGATGGATCGCGTTGTCCATGTGGAGTAATATCTACTCTAGGGCTCAGCCTGGAATCCTCTCAAAGAAAAAATTACAAAGAATGGATGCAAATCTGAAATTTCTCATTTTCCCTTGTTTGCAATCCGTCAACTGGCTCTTCATGTTAGCCAACAGTGAGGTACACCAGTCATAAATAGTGGATATTAAACACTCCACCACATAAAACATGAGTGGCCTTGATGCCTGGTCCAACGAGGCCGACCCCAAAATCCATGTCAGTACAAGCATGACGATATTTAAGCTCATGTTCTCAATCACCCTGATTGGGAGTTGGCTCCCTACCTTATCTGTGCCTGCAACACAGTGGGTGGTATACCACCCCCAGCCCCCTGAGCCTTGAGATTCACCACCTCGCCTCGGCAAGAAAATCCTGTGATGAAGTAGATATCATCCACTTCAATCCTCAATGGTTTCCCATCGAGGTTGAAGGACTCTGTCTTCGGATCCCAGTAGTTTACTAGCAACTAGAGTAACCTCACTTGAGCCCTCATTCCCTTGAGAGCCCTAAATGTATAAAGGCCACATTTTTTTAAATATTGCTGGGCCCTTTCATCTCTTCCCACTGTTGTATCTATCTCTTCATGCTCCCTCTCCCTCCATTTAATCACCATCTTGCAAAGGAGAAACCATTTTTTGAGTTAAAACCATTCAAAAATGTTGTTCATGGACTTGTACACAGGCTAAATTGGTAACAGTCGTGTATAGGGATGCATATACACATGCAGGCTTCACTTTGCCCACATATATGGGGTCTTATATGCGACCCGATGAACTATCACCCACGTACGCCCTAGTTTCCATGTTATGCCCTCTAATACTAAAAAATTGGGGCCTAAAGTTGAAATTTAAACCATTGAAATTGAAGTAGAGGGGATGGGAACTTAATTCGTCCAGTCAGTTGTTGATTTCCTTGATCATAGCTCCTGCAATCGACACTTGAATATCGTGGGAGAAATGGCCTAAAATGCACTATGTGGGTGAAAAAACTCAAATGGTATGGTAAAATGGTCTATTTTTACTATTAGTAGAAATTTGTTACCCAATTCCTATAGTTTGTGCTAATTTTTTACCTTATGGACTAATAGTGCAGTGGAAAGACTTGGTTTTTGGTGGTTTTGTCTAGGATTTTTTGCGGTTTCCAACATCATACCACCCGTTCATGCCTTCGATAAGTATATTCTTTCACCGACATATAGGATAGGTTTTCACTCCATTTTTCACTCTTGCATCATCCTATGACTGTGATCCACACACCCTAGGTACGAACCAATTTATTAGCGACACATAACCTTCTTACTACTACTAGAAGTGTCTTTATTAAGTGGTAGAGGCTTACCAAACATGGGTACCCTAGTTAGAACCTTTGTGCCATTTGGTGCCCATGCAAAATTTATTACATAGGACCAAGAGTTCCTTATAGTCTCAATATGACTTTGCATTCAAACCCCATATTCTTACTCACAAGAATTCTGACCATTACCTATGGGACTCCCCCCGAGTCTTAGTTCAGATCTTTTCTGACTCTCGAAAAAATGAAAATATCACCGAGTGAACTTGTCTCTTTCACAGTCGTTAAATGGATTTGAAAGGACGTCTATTTGGTATAAGTTTAACCCTTTTCCAGACCAAGTAGAATGCTTATGAAAAATGAATACTCTAGTCACCATTGGCTATAATAGTTCTCCTGGGTAATGTTTTATACGTTTTCGGGCCTAGGGGACTAAATCTATGAAAAATAAAATTCTTTGTAGTTAAGTTGTAATCACATTCCATCATTCTGATTGCAGTATCGAGCCTATTGTCAGTTCCTGCTTTCTACTTATAAGCCTCTTACCTTAGCAATTTGCATCACTAGCCAAGCAGAGCCTTTTATATATCCTTTGCAGCTTGACACCATGTACCTTAAGATGAAATGTTCCCCTGAGTGTCCATGCCCTGCATGCACTTCCTTGCATTGAGGATAGGTATGTTCCACTGTTTGGGGATAGTTTCTTACTTGCGACACTTGTTTCCTCTCCTTTATCATAACACTTCTTTGCCTATGAAAAAACATAAAAAAAGATGGGCGAGAAAAGAATATTATCTCATATAGACATTAGTTGTGTCGCCTTTGAATAGAGAACAAACTTTTGAGTCCACTTTTATCCAAAGTTTGGGATTAGCATGACCTTAGGAAGCTGAGCTCATTACTTAGATTTTACTCCTCCAACTGGTTATTCTTCCAGTCCCTATGGAGATTTTGTTGATGCTTCCTACATCAAGAAGTTTTATTATTAATTCTATGCTTCCTAAGTTATCCATATGTCTCATGCTCTGGTTCAAAGGAATTCTATAAGCATGTGTCGACCATTTCTTAGAACTCTTGACTTTGCATGTCGGACATACCCTCAGTGTATCTTAGAGTCACATGAAGTTGTAGTCCTACCATACACCCTGGTCCTACTTTCATTATGGGTAGGTAACCTTGAACCCAACAGTTGACATCTCCTCATTGGTCGTGGACTGGGGGTTTCCCTTGAGTTCGATGACAAGAAATATATTCACACATTGGGATTTGTGCAGTGTCTTGGATTCCATTATCCTTATTGGTGGTTTCCTTTCCTTTGTCGACAATTTTCCTTATTGATTGTTATTCAGAGGGTCTCGTTTGTGCACTACTTGCATTTGGTGCATGCAAGGGATGCACATGGTTGTTGGTTTATGAACATCATGTTCATCCGAGATCCTCCTAATCATCAAGCTATTGCTTTATACCTCGTGTTGAATGATGAGAAATTCCCTACTGCTCTCCTTTCAACGGATCTCCTTCCATCGACTTCAGCTCATCTATTCTAGAAATGAGACTTAGAGTCTTATGAGTACCTAGAGGCTTGCAATCATTAGTGGCAGGTTCTCCCGCCATAGAAAGTTGGGAATACATCAATGTCTCATGATCGATGGATTATTCAAGTGTTCGACCTCAACACCCTTATTCACACTTGTAGAATGTACTCGGTGCCTTGATGCCTACTTTCATTATTCGAGTTTGTCTCATGTTTGTTAATGATATACCTTAATGAATGATAATCAAATGAAGTCTCATTGTGTTTGACTTCAACTCCTCTATTCACATAATGTAGAATTTCACCTTCGACGGATAGTGTAGAAGACCTCCAGCTTATAGTAGTAGCATTTCTATTTTTTTTTTGTCTTTCATTGGACTAGTACCTTTATGAATTCAATGATCACAAGAGATCAAATTGTACTCCATTGTATATAGATATCTTCAGATTGATTTTGAGACTGAATTCCACTGTGCCTTGTTCGTGACTATAATAGCCTATGGCATATGTCCACTTTGTATTTCATATTCATGGCCATGAAAAACTATTTGATATATTTCCACATGGCCCTGCAGTGTAATTCAGATTAGCAACCATGTGTACAAAGTCATTATGTATTGTAATATTCTCATGTGTAACTAGTCCTTCCATCTAAGTCTCCATTACTCCACTTATGGGAATTATAATGTATTTCAACCATCACAGATACTCCTCCGACCTCACACATTAGGGGGAATCTGTTACAACAAATTTCACCTCACCCAATGCAACTTTCTTGGATGGCCTTTCCATTTCCGTATGCAGACTTGAAGTCCCCTTTTGCAACTTCCAGAGACAAAAAACCATATTTTTCCACATATATGCACCCTATCAGTTATACAACAAGCATATACGCATGTTTCTCCACTACAACCCATGTACATCAAGTTTGGTGCTCAAAATTAAAAATTATGTTGGGTTTCCATGCCATGTCATGAGATCCATGATCTTTGATCTTTCATAAACTAGAAATTCTCTGAATCGACCCTTCAGTTCCATTTGAAGGCTATAAATTGAGTCATATCCAAGCCTTGAGGATATTCAACAATTCAAACTTGAGAGCAAAGACACTCTGGAGAAACTTCACTTCATATTGAGTCTGCATCCCTTTGTCCTTGAAAGTATGAGATCCTTGTTCAACCCCCAAGCTCTTCCTTATTTGTGATGGAGAACCTCATCGAATCCTTTATATGAGCTTACATTTGGTGGAGGCCCAACTTGAGGGACTTAGTTTCTCGATTCTGATATGTGTTGTTACAGAAGTTTGTCACCTATGTACTTCTACCAATTATTTTTAATAGAAATACTCTTTTCTCATCCAATTGATATCTTGCAAATATTTGAATTATTATTCCATGGGCGTATTTTTCATGTATGTTAATGGATTATGATAATCTATATGATAACATTATATATTATCACCATATGCTTGCGTATCTTGGTTGTTGAGGGCAAGTTGCAGGTTTAAAGATTTGGGTTGTGTGCTCAATGACGGTCTTCATCGAACAATTTCAAAATTTTAACAATTTCCTCGTAACAATTTCAAAATTTTAACAATTTTTTTAAGATAAAAAATTTGAAACAATATTTATATTTCAAGAGATTTAATTTTTTTGATATTTAATAGATAAAAAATTAAGATAAATATATATTAATGTAACAAAAATTATTAAAAATTGAGGACATTAAAGTTTATTCAATATAATATTGGGTAAGAAAAAAAGAAGAAAGTTTGACTATAAAATTTACAAGAAAGATTAAATTTATTTACTCAGATTTTGGGTAATACTACGTATAAAAACATTGACCTGGACACTCGTTAACAAACACTACACCTTGGAATTCATGCATAGACACATATTCTATTACGTCGGTCTCAAGATTGTAGTATGTGAAGCCTACGCCTATCCTTCTATAACTTTTTTTTCAAGGGAAAATGTTCAAGCCAAAACTTGCATGGAAAGGTTTTGGACAAGGCATGAGTTTCAATATATGTGTTTCTTAAAACAAAAATAGAATAGGGTTAAATTGGATCAAATGCAATAAAAACAACTAATTCTCAGTAAATGAGGTAAACTGGCACATGATCTGTTATTGAGACTGGAGAAACTTCTTTAAATATCATAATTTTGGTTGGCCAGGGGTGAGTTGCAAGATATTCTTTCTCACTATCAGGCATTGGTATGTTTCATTTCTTGAAGTTGTTTACCCAACATTGCTAGATGATATTTTTAAAACACTAAAAAGATATCATAATAAGAGTGCATATAAAGAGTTTTGCCACAACATTTGGCCATGCTCTTAAGTTATAATATACTTTTACTGAGACTAGAGAAACTTTTTAGAGAAAAGGGATAGAGCAATAGAGAATCAGAAAATGCATACCTCAAAACACTCGATAAATTACATCAAATTTCATTAGAGAATCATAAAATACATGCCTCAAACAAGCTGATAAATTACATCAAAGTTCCTCTAGTATACCTCAAAATCAAGTACGCCCATACTGATAGAGAACAATGCTTCTTTGATAAATGTGATCAAATATGAGTTTCTCCTATTAAGGGTTTATGGGTGCACACAAAGTAGCAGGTTGATCTAAAAATATCAAACGAGTTCTGATACCAACTTGAACCGAAATATAAACAAACGCAGATATCAATTCAGCCCAAAAAATACTTAGATGTAAATATTTCTTAAATACACATAATCATCCAACCGGATTCGAGAAAATGAAGATCACTTGACTATTTGCAAAATATCATGTGAATGTCTTACTTGTCCATAAACCCATAAACTAATTAATAACCTAAAATGTAAATGAGGTAATACAACAGAAAATAAAAGAACTCAAATTACATATGTAAATGGTATACATCATTGCATCTTGAAAGTCCCTTTAAATAACTTGATTGTTCTTCATCATCTCAAAATTCCAAATTACATTAAAATATGGCTTACAAAAAACAAATTTGAAGACACTCTGAAAATCCACTGCTCAAATGAAAACACGAAGTACACCATTGAATTCCTGGCGAAAAATCGTGCAAAATTGATATAAAATACTCGAAATTTCATCAAGGTTCCCCTCAACATGTTTTATGGTGTTACCTCAAGTGCCTTGTACCCTCGACATGCATTACGAGGAAAAAATATTGCATAAAATTGTGTGTGTTGTGCCTTGGGGTGTGCTCCATTAAATAGGGTTCACCCCTAACCTTCTTCCCGAAATTTATGGCATACATTAAGTGCGATTTGGTTGGTTCTATAACCAAATCCTGAAATTAGTGGATGGATTTTATTATAATTAGAATGTAGTTGTAACCAACTAACATTAGTGGATATTTTCTTAGCGGAGGTTGTTTAGGCCTTTTATAAAGTTGGCGGGTCAGGGTTCCATTCCCATTGACCGTCGTTTACATCATGGAATTTTTTATTTGTTATAATACACACACACACACAAAGTTATAACCTACGCGTGAAATATGTGTTGAGCTGCCCTTTGTGAACGAGTGTTGGTTATATGTTATAGTTCAAGACCAAGGGTCAAGGGTCAAGGGATTAGGCCCTTGGCACTTTGGCCACCCATATATAACTGTAACATATCCACGACGGTGATAAAAAATAAAAAATAAAAATTTCATCCTCCTTACATGAATAAATCCTCTCTCTCTACGGGTTCTAATTTGGATAGTCGGGAAACTAGCCCGACCTTCCATTCAAGGATCTCCGATTCTAAATCCAAGCGACTCTCTGAGACCTTGATGGTCTCATTCTGTAGTTAAACACATAACCTTTTGACTACCTGGTGTAGATCTAAGGGTACCTGCGACCTCTGTCTACGTGCTAACGAAATATTGAATTTTGGGCGTCATCTTCTTTTTCGTTAACCCCCTCCTTCATATGGCCCTGGGATATGACCTCTTGGAAGGTATGTGATTGTGGGCGCATCCAAGGGTAGTTTCAGACCAACCCAATTTTCTCCCCTCAATTCACTACAAAGTGCCACGTATGCCTTTGGTGATACCGTGGTTTCAATTGCGGCCCACTTAGGGAAAATTAAGACCCGAGCATCTTCTGGCCCCGCATTTCTTCCCGACCATTGATTTCTTTCTTTCAGTGATGATCTGTGATCAACGACTAATATCTATCCTCCTTTATTGTATTTCACACACCTTCCCAGACCTCCCCGATCTGTCGGCACATAGTTCCCTTCAAAATCAATGGTTACGATTGGTTCCGGCCTTCGGGAGTTTCAACTCTCAAACTCTCACTTCCTCCTTAGTAGCTATCTTCTGGAGTGGAAGATCTTCTAACACCCGACCCTACATATGTGAGGCTATTATTTCCTCCACGAGTCTGGCCTTCACATCGATGACTCTCGTCGCTTCAGATTTCTAGGCATCGAAAATCTCAAATTTCAACTCTCACTTTTTCCCAATTCTTCTGATGTCTGAGTCCTCAAAATCATGGATCTACTTCCACCTGTCAACCCCGATGATGGACGGCTCCAATGATTTTAGAACTTAGGGACTTCACAAAGTCTTCTCTTCTGGTCACTTTCAAGGTTTTAGGCCTCGTGCACTTTTCTTGGGATCCAACGACTGTTGGTCCTTGCACTCAGATTTGACGGCCTAGATCTGATCTCCTCCTGCGCACTCTTCAAATTTTTTGGATGTGGATTCCAACGGTCCAGAGATTTCACAGTGCTCAATCCAATGATCACTGTTGCTCCTCCTCCTGATCTTTCGCTTTCTTCCGTGACTTGGAAGATTTCATATATTTCAAAGGTCTTGACCTTCAATTTACTTCCTGTGAGCCCTGGTGTATGGGTCTTGACTTCCGCTTTCCCTCCTGAGCTTATGAACTTGAAACAAGTTTGCCTCTTGGACCTCATTTGCACTTCTGAAAAGTGCTTGTCTCTTCTAAGCTTGGTCCTTAGGGAATTTTGAATTCCCACGTACTCCTTGAGTTAATCTGCTCGTTTTGGATCAATGGTCCATGACCTTCCTCGATCCCACAGTCCATATCACATCGCAACTTCGGGTTTCAGAAGTTTAATTGTGCCAATGTGCGATTCTCCCATTGTGTGAGCTCCGATTTCATCAATCCGACGGTCAAGGAGGGTCCCGATAGATCCTTGGATCTACGGTCTAGGTCACATTGTTACTTCAGGTTTCAGAGGATATGTCCCCTTCACGATGATTACCAACATTCGTCGAACTTGCGAAGACTGAGGGAGTCGAGGCGTTAACGCATGTGCCCCTTCTTAAAATCTAACGATTGTGACAAAACATGGATCCTCCCGAACGGATCTCGTCCGTTCATATTCCAAATGAAAGGATATTCCCTTTTGATACTTGAATCTCACTATTCTTCCTGAGCTTTGTTGGCTCTGAAAGGCTTAAGAGTTTTGCACTCTTTCTCTTGAACGTAATGCTTGGAATAATTCTTCCGCGCACCCCTTACATTCAATTACTCAACTCTAGAACCTAAGATGGTCTCGATCTCTACTCACCTTGCAGAGATTCGGTGCATACATGCACTACCTCTCCTGAGCTTAATAGACTCCATCCTCGCAGTGATTTTGGGGTTCACCCTCCATAGTCAGGGGAGTACTCACTTGACTCTAGGACGGTGAGGGAAATTCCATGGGGAAAGTGTTTTCAAGGAATTAAACTAGAGCAAAAGGAAAATCAAGAAGATGTAGAAGTTCTCAAGGAATGAACACATACTCTTAACTTAATCATTCAATACATAAACCATTTACATGCATATAAATACAAGCATGCATCCATTATTTCCAATTCAAAGCACAAGGCATAAAAACACTTATCAGAACCATAAGGCGTGATGTGACTGCTGAAAGGGGTGATTGTTTCCACCCAACCATAGGCTCAATCACTCCCAATGGATTTATCCCTGGCCACCCTCAAGATTAAGCCACGATGTTTTGAGATTCAATCTCTTACTTCCAGCTCAACGAAAGTTAGGGATGAAGGTTACTCTCCTTCTCCCAATACAAAAATAGATAAGGATGAAGGTTACTCTCCTTCTCCTGGCTCAATCTCTATTTTCTGTGTTCAGAACTCACTGTTCCTCTTTCAGTCCTTCCTCAGACCCAATATTTTCCGCTTTCGTCTCTACATTTTCTTCACAGGTCTTCCCCTACCCACCACACTTCCTTTCTTGCCTTCCTCAACAAGGTTACATGTGGATCGAATTCCTAGTCCGTGGTCAGGTCTGGAAGCCTTATGGATGGGCGGTTTGCCCCATCCCCTCATCAAATCTTGAGGAGGCCTTACCACCTACCAGCCTGACTGTAATTCATTCTTGGGTCAGAGGTTTTTTCTAATCTGAGCAATTAATTCCAGCATGGTACTGGTTCGGTGGAGGTTAACGCAACCATTCCGGGTCCCCTCCACCACCTTTCATAGCATTCGTGGTTTTCTCTTATCACATCCCCTCTTTCAGCAGTCATGAAACACGTAAATATTTTCTATTAAAATAACATAATTTACATTCATTGACCTTTTGTACAAAGGTCCATCAAATAAAACATTCACACCTTTAGGTTTTCCATAGTTCCTTGGCCAATATAGTTATATTTATAGACTGGGGGAAATAGGGTGTTACAATAACTTTATACAATGTTAAACATATAATATGCCATATAAATGTTTAGTCTTTTATTGTGGCAGGTATGTTAAGACCTTTCATTAGGGAGGTCACGGGTTCGACCCCCGTCGACTCCCAAACTTTCAATATACCTTAGCCAATATTGGCCAATGAGGGGTCACCACGTGGCAACTTCTCATTATCTCTTCCAATGCTACATGTCAAACTATAATCGTACCAATTGTCTACCACTTGTCATCATGCGATTGGACGCCTTGTCAACCTATAGTTGGATTGTACCTTGCCCAATCAACTGTCAATTAGGTGCCATGTGTCACACTTGCAGTGGTGACAAGTGTCACATTTTTATTTTCCCAAGTAATTTGACCTTTGAATTTTCCTATTTGACCTAAACTTTGACTGCTTATATCTTTTTCATGCGAGCTCTATTTGAGGTCTCGTTAGAAATCTGACGATGAGCTCTACACATCGATGCCATTTTCGGGACAATTTGAGACGATCAAATTTTGAGTATTTATGGATCCCCTGAGATCTCTGTGAGGGTTATGGATCCTCTTGGACCTCTATGAGAATTCCTTAGATCCTCCTGGATCACACCTTCCCACTGAAGAAATTTTGGACCTCCAAAAGTATAGATACTCAACAACTTAGTGATGATAACTCTAACTCACTCTTCCATATTACTGAAATGTCCAGATCCAATAACTTAGTGATGAAGCTTCTTCACTCTTCCATATTGCAGATTTTTTGAAATTAAGTATTCAGCTTGGGTCTTCGACCTTAGGTACTTGATCAATGCACTTTTGTTTGCTTCTCTGGAATATAGCTCTGACTCCGACCTCTAGCACTGTAGCTAATATGATATATATAGCTTTGGTTTTGGCTCAAATATTCCCTGACAACAAAATTCATGTTCATTGAATCTGTGTGATACATGTATCATGTATTTCAACATCCACTCCCATCTCCTTCTATTAAAGATAGTCCATCTCGACCAATATGAAACCAAGTCAAATGTAGATCTATGCCTTGCACATTTGGACTCTTTGTTCTGCTTCATTTATCTGTATAATTCCCTGAATGTATACTTTGTCCATTGTCGCTTGTGTAACACCATGTTTCCCCCAGTCTGTAAAAATAACTATATTGGCCAAGAACTATGGAAAACTCAAAGATGTGAATGTTTGATTTGAAGGACCTTCGTATAAAAGGTTGATGAATGTAAATTATGTTATGAATAGTTGTTGCATGACTGCTGGGAAGGGGATGTGCTAAAAGAGACCACGATGGCTAATGAAAAGGTGGTGGAAGGGACCTGGAATGGTTGCGTTAACTTCCACCGGGCCAGTACCGTACTGGTTTTTACTTGCTCAAAGACCAAAGCAACTCTCTGACCTATAATGGATTTCCCGTCAGATTGGTAGGTGGGGAGGCTCCTCAAGATTTAATGAGGGTATGGGGGTGAATCGCCCATCTGTAATAGCCCTCAGACCTGACCACGGATGGAGAAATTTGCGCCACACATAACCCTTGCAGAAAAATTGGCAAGAGAAGAGAGAAAGAGCACACTCGGTGGGGATCATAGAAGAGAACTGGAGAAAACCCTGGAAATGCAGGGAGTTCTGAATACCAGGAGAAGGAGAGTAACCTTTGTCCTAGATTATTTTTCTGTATCAGGAGAAGGAGAGTAACCTTCTTCCTTGATTTCTGTTGAGCTGGAAGTAGGAGACTGAACCTCAAAGCATCATAACTTTCGTGGTTATTACCCATCGGCGGTTCAGAACTTGAGAGAGTTTCTTTTCAATTGTAGAAGTCGCGAAGTGCCGAGCGCCGAGGGCTCGTGCAAACATGTGACCCATCCGTAAGTGGGGACCACATGGTTGATAGGTGGTGTAACAACAAGCACCTAGAGAAAGGTGGGAGTGGGTGACAGGTGACGAACACATGTCGCTAGGGAAAGAATCAACCCATTGTTGACTTATCGTATCTTGTGGATTCGTGGAGGAGGAGCACGAGGGATCGACACTCCAACTTGCGAAGTCGTGATATGCGAGTAGCATTAGTATTTATCCTATGAAGTGGGTGACCGGTGGTGAACACTTGTCACCTGGGAAAGAGCCAACCCACTATTGACTTATTGTGGCTCAGGGTTTCGCAGGACGAAGAAGTTGCACCTTGATCGCTAAGGCCGCGAAATGCTGAGAGCCAAGGTCTTGTGCGACGAGCGGTGACAACATAGCTCGTGAGCAGAGTATAGGAGAGGAGACAAGTGGCGGGTGCATGTCGCGCTGGAAGAGTCCACGTAACGTTGACCTCTCGTGTCTCAAGAATTCGCAAAGAAGGAGCACAAGGGCTCAACACATCAACTAGCGAAGTTGCGAGTGGTGCTAGTGTTTGGCCTAGCCTACGGTTACATGTAGCAGGCGCTAATGAGGAGGGATCCATACTCGTATCGTATCTCGGGTATTGGTGTTTGGAGAAAAGGGGAGTTGAAAGTCTTGACTCCAAACTCGCAAGTTGCGAAAGGCGCTTGCGCTAAGGCCAGGGTGTGGTCGTTTGGAGGAGGATAAGGGAAGGGAGGGTTTGTGCTAGGCCCCATAAACGTCTCGGGGATTCTGTCCCTCGAAGAAAAAGAACAAAAAAAACTAGGTTGTCATAGTGGGTGTGTGACAAATTAGTATCAGAGCATGGTTACAAGACTTGGCCTGCTTGGGCTCATGGACGAGTTGCACAGAAACTCCATTTGGAGTACTCTTAAAAGGAGTAACCCTCTATCTTAACCCCCCTTATCAAAAGCCAAAGTTAAGGAATGAAAATTCCTATTGTGTGTATGCATTTGAAAAAAAAATATGAATTATGTGCTGGTTATAAATGAATATCAATATTGACTAACAACAAGTGTTTTTCCTGCACACAAGCGGATGATCAACCACAGTAAACTGTAGACGCATAGAATGGTGACGCACCACAAAGTGGGGGATGGCTCCCACAACAAAGACGAAGAGTCTGATGAAAGGAGAGCGGTAGAGACCCCTCCAGATCTAGCTAAGACTGTGAGGAGCCTCATGGTCGAGCTACAGAGCTGCAAGGTCGACAATGAGAGGTTGATAAAAGAGCAAGAGAAGCAAACATAAATTAATGCAGTCTTGTTGTAGATTTTATCCGACATACAAAGACAATTGCAGCATGGACCTCACACTAGTCACGTGGACCGATGACAGACAAAGAAAATTTGAAGTCCACTTGAGATACAAAAATGTGGTCTTTTAAGTGGCCACACTGGGAGGAGCACCTCGAGAAAGGTTCACCCCAGAGATAAGGGACAAGCGTCAGACGATTCCTCTGGAAAGGGAACTAGTGACTCAGAGGGACCTTCTAGTAGTAGAACTAGTTCTTATTCCTGAAGAAAATGGAAGAAGAAAAATCCTTCCAAAAATCACAATCTTGAAGAATTCAAGAAGGCCAAACCACCCTCTTTCGACGGTGAAATAAAGAAGGGAGAGGAAGCGGAGGCCTGACTGCTTGGACTAAAGAAGTATTTCAGAGTCCATGACTTCTCGGAAAATTTGAAGGCCTGAGTAGCCACTTTCAACTTGAATGGGAAGGCTTCCATTTGGTGGTAAGACCTTAAGAATGTAAAAGGGATTCACGAAGAAGACCTATCTTGGGAACGGTTTGAGAAATACTTCAGGAAGAAGTATCTGTCAGAAAAATATTTCGACGAAAAGACTAAATAATTCTATGAACTCAAGCTGGGGCAACGCACCATAGAGGAATATGTCAGCAGATTCCTCGAATTGCTGAGGTAAGTACCCTATATAAAAGCAGAAAACGTAAAGGTGCAATGATTCATCAGTGGACTACCTAAGGACTATCAGAACAGGATTGAGTTTGACGAGCCAAAGACCCTAGAAGATACTATTTGAAAGGAAAGATATAGTTATGAACAGTTGGGGCATCAGACATAACCTCGTGAAGGCTGGAAGCAGAAGAATAGTTTGGGATTCTAGAAAAAGGGGTTTAAATCCCCAAGATTTAAAAACTATAAAAAGGACTCAAGGATGAACTTCGCAACCCGAAGTGTACACCAACAGAATTTTCCCTCCCAGAGTGGAAATAAACCTTTTGGATCTACCCCAGGAAAGATTGATAACCCAAAGAGAGAACCCTTGAAATGTTGGGTTTGTGGAGAAGAACATCTACTGAGGGACTGCCCACACCGAAAACAGAACAGTCGAAGAATTTACAATGTTCAAGAAGCTACCACCGTCAATGATGTGGCCAAAAGTGTGCCACAAATCTATGCAGCCTTAGATAATAAGCAAGATGACCACCAAGCTTCAATGGTGGAGATGGAAGGTATGATCACCAACCATATAGTGTCTATTCTAATTGACCCTGGTTCAAATTTGAGTTATATAGATCCTAAGGCTGTTGATAAGTGTAAATTACAGTCACATAAACACGCCAAGCCATGGTTGGTACAGTTAGCCACTGGCACCAAAAGAAAGGTAGCGGAGGTCATACCAGCTTGCTAATTCACTATGGGTGAATTTCCCACCCAAGAAACCCTTAACATACTACCCCTAGGATTATATGACCTGTTGATTGGTATGGACTGGCTATCCACATATAAAGCCAGACTGGACTGTTACCATAAAACCTTAGAATGTGTAGGTGAAGAAGGAAGAAGGATAACCCTTCGAGGGATCAAAAAACCTGTCTCGGTGAGATGAATATCAACATTTCAAATGAGAAAGTATTGCAGAAAGGGATGTCCACTTTATGCGATACAGGTGTTGGAATCAATTGAATATGACAAACCAAGCCTCGAAGACCACCCCACACTAAGAGAATATAGAGATGTATTTCCAGAAGAGGTATCGAGTCTACCTCCGAGAAGGGACATTGACTTCTCGATAGAACTTGCACCAGGAGCGGTGCCAGTGTCTAGGACACCCTACAGGATGAGCAAACCCGAGCTAGTTGAGCTTAAATTACAACTAAAAGAAATGATGGACAAAGGCTATATCTGGCCCAGCGTGTCTCCATGGGGAGCACCAGTTCTGTTTGCAAAGAAGAAAGATGGTACCCTCTGACTATGCATAGATTATAGACAACTAAACAAGGTAACCATAAATAACAAGTACCCCTTACCCAGGATCGATGACCTGTTCGATCAATTGGGAGGTGCTTCCATCTTCTCAAACATTGACTTGAGATCTGGATACCATCAAGTCCGAATCAAGGGTGAAGGCATCTACAAAACTGCCTCCAGGACGAGATATGGTCACTATGAGTTTGTGGTAGTACCATTTGGATTAACCAATGACCCTACCACTTTTATGTGCTTGATGAACAATGTGCTCAAAAAATTACTAGACAAATTTGTACTGGTTTTTATTGACGATATATTAATTTACTCCAAGAATAGAGAGGAACATGAGGAACATCTTAGACTTGTGCTTCAAGTGCTAAGAGAACATCAGATCTATGCCAAATTTAGCAAGTGTGACTTTTTCCAAAAGCAAATACATTACTTGGGCCATGTCATATTTGAAAAAGGAGTAGCAATAGACCTTGACAAGATCAGGTCTATCATGGAATAGCCTACCCCAAAGGATGTTTCAGATATCAGATCCTTTATGGGCTTAGCAGGATACTATAGGAGATTTATATAAGGATTCTCCAACATTTGTTGTCCAATCACTACCCTCCAGAAGAAGGGAGCTAAATTCACGTGGACACAAGAATGTGAAGAAATATTTCAATCCCTAAAACATCTACTGACCCATGCACCCATGCTGAAGATCGTTGATCCCGAAAACAACTTCCTCGTGTGCACAGATGCCTGTAAGGAAGGGCTCGGAGGAGTCCTTATGCAAGGAGGAAGTGTAGTTTACTATGAATCCTGAAAATTGAATGAGCACGAAGTCAACTATGTGACCCATGATCTAGAGCTGGCCACCATAGTGCATGCCTTAAAAATGTGGAGACATTACCTCCTGGGGAGAAAATTTGTGCTTATGACAGACCATTGTGGATTGCGATATCTGTTTGACCAACCAAAGCTCAGTGCCAGACAAGCTAGGTGGATGGCCCTCCTTGGTGAGTTTGATTTTGAAATCAAATATGTTAAAGGAAAGGAAAATAAGGTGGTCGATGCCCTTAGCAAAAGTATGAAAACAATTCACCTGGCAGCGGTGAGCACCTGCGAGACGAATGTCAAATAAAGAGTCAGGAATGCACAAACAAGAGACACATTCTTCCAGACTGTGACCTCGTACCTGGATAAAGAACCCACAAGAATAAAGTATGAAAATTACCGAATGATAGATGGAGGTTTTCTAATTTACAGAAACAGATTGTATATTCCAGATTGTGATAACTTGAAGAGGTTCATAATGGATGAACTACATAAAAGACCATATACTGGTCATCCAAGATACCAGAAGATGATTACAGCCACCAGGAAGCAATTCTATTAGCCTGGATTGAAGAAAGATATAGCTAAGTACTTAGCCAAATGCATAGAATGCCAACAGGTTAAAGCAGAACTCTGACACCCAGCAGGATTATTACAACCTCTACCAATCCCGGAATGGAAGTGGGAAACCATTTCCATGGACTTCATCACCGGATTACCAACATCGACCAAACAAAATGACGCCATCATGGTAGTGGTGCATAAATTGAGCAAGTCTGCCCATTTTATCCCCGTCAAATCGACCTGCAAGGCAATAGATATCGCCAACATATTCATGAAGGAGATATTCAGACTACATGGCATGCCTAAAGAGATCGTGTCTGACAGAGACACGAAATTTACTTCCAACTTTTGGAAATCCTTGATGGCTGGTCTAGAGACCAAATTATTGTTTAGCACAGCTTATCATCCTCAAACCAATGGAAAGACGGAAAGAGTGAACCAAATATTAGAGGACATGCTAAGGATGCATGTAATGCATCAACCCAAAAAGTGGGAATATTTCCTACCACTGGTGGAATTCGCCTATAACAATGGCTACCAGGAATCCCTGAAGATGAGCCCTTTCAAAGTCCTCTATGGTAGACCGTGCAACACTCCAGTTAGTTGGAGTAATCCCATGAATAGAGTTACTATTGGACCCGATATGTTGAAAGAAATGGAACAACAAGTGACTCAGATAAAACAAAGTCTAAAGGTCGCTCAGAACAGAGAGAAAATTTACGCCAACCAAAAGAGGACTCCAAGAGAATTCAAGACAAGAGACCACATATATGTCAGAGTTAGGCCCAGGAAGAGTTCCCTGAGGATGGGAGCTTGTGCCAAGTTGGCACCTCGGTATTGTGGACCCTTTGAAGTTCTAGATAGAGTGGGAGCTATAGCCTATAGGCTAGAACTTCCTCCCACAGTAAAAGCACATAATGTTTTCCATGTTTCATTATTGAAGAAATATGTACATGATTCTAATCATATAATTGACTGGTATGTGATCCAGGTGGAACCGGAGGGAGAATTCCATCCAGAACCTCAATGCATACTGGACAAAAAGGAAACCCCACTCAGGAACCGAACCATTACACAGGTCAAGGTGCAGTGGAAACATTTTGGCCCAGATGAGGCTACGTGGGAAATGGAAGATGCCATGAAACAAGCATATCCAAATTTGTTTACTTATGTACATACACATCATATTGATAGATAGAACATCGAGGACAATGTTCCTTTAAGGGGGAGGGAATTGTAACACCTTGTTTCCCCCAGTCTGTAAAAATAACTATATTGGCCAAGAACTATGGCAAACTCAAAGATGTGAATGTTTGATTTGACGGACCTTTGTATAAAAAGTCGATGAATGTAAATTATGTTATGAATAGTTGTTGCATGACTGCTAGGAGGGGGATGTGCTAAAAGAGACCACGATGGCTAATGAAGAGGTGGTGGAAGGGGCTTGGAATGGTTGCGTTAACTTCCACCGAGCCAGTACCGTACTGGTTTTTACTTTCTCAAAGACCAAAGCAACTCTCTGACCTGGAATGGATTTCCCGTCAGATTGGTAGGTGGGGAGGATCCTCAAGAGTTAATGAGGGGGTGGGGGTGAACCTCCCATCCGTAACAACCCTCAGACCTAACCACGGACGACGAAATTCGTGCCACATGCAACCCTTGCAGAAAAATTGGCAAGAGAGGAGAGAAAGAGTGCGTGTGACGGGGATCGCAGAAGAGAACTGGAGAAAACTCTGGAAACGCAGGGAGTTCTGAATACCAGGAGAAGGAGAGTAACCTTCGTCCTGGATTATTTTCCTGTATCAGGAGAAGGAGAGTATCCTTCGTCCTTGATTTCTATTGAGATGGAAGTAGGAGACTGAACCTCAGAGCATCGTGGTCTAGCTCGGGGGTGGCTAGTGGTAAATCCATTTGGAGTCACTGAGCCTATGGTTGGGTGGAAACAAGCACCCCTCTCAGCAGTTGCATCACACCTAGTAGATCTGATAAGTGTTTTATACCTTGTATTTCGAACTAAATATCATGAATGCATGCTTATGTTTATATACCCATAATAATCTATGTGTAGAATGATTGCCTAGTGTTTTAGATTGGAAATAATGGATACATGTGTATGCTTACATGCCATAGTCGATTTTTGTACAAGGGATTAAGTTTGGGGCATGAGTTCGCTCCACTAAGAATCGTCTTGTTTTCTTGACTCTCGTAATGTTTCGGGAAGGCTCCTCGAGAGTGCTCTTCCCTGGGGGATTACCCCATAAACCTTGGAACCGTGCCGAACCTTTACCTAGAGACTCGACTAAGATTTGGGACGATTTCCTAAGAACCATCTGAAAGTTCATGTGATCCAAGTCTGGAAACCTTATGCAAGGAAGGATATCTCTCTAAGGTCTTGGAGTCGTGGGAGTTTGAAGCCCCGAGAAGTTGAATTTCGCGATTCAAGCTTAGAAGGGATAGCGAGCCCAATTATAGAAAGAGAGAATACCCTATCATTTGGTAGACGAACGGTCAGAATCCTTTCAGGAATACTATAGATCTGTCGAGACCGATGGATATAGAGAAGGAGCGCAGGTGTTAACACCTCGACCCTTTCAGCCTTCACAAGTAGCGATGGGATCCAGGACCGTAGATCCAAGGATCTGACGGAGCCCTATTGACCGTCAATCTTAACCTTTGTATAGGCAGGAAAGTAGCATTTTGTTGATTCGTGACTTGGAGTGGTCAAGGGTAGGGCTGCATGAACTCACGATTCACGATATCGTGACATGATTGTGACCGTTGGATCCAAGCCACGGGAGAATTATGGGATCAAAACTTTCGTGGTTATCGCCCATCGGGGGTTCAGAACTTGAGAGAGTTTCTTTTTGATTGTAGAATTCGCAAAGTGTCGAGCGCCGAGGACTCGTGCAAACACGTGACCCATCCGTAAGTGGGGACCGCGTGGTTGACAGGTGGTGTAACAACAAGTGCCCAGAGAAAGGTGGGAGTGAGTGACAGGTGACAGACACATGTTGCCAGGGAAAGAATCAACCCATTGTTGACTTATCATATCTCAGGGATTCTTTGAGGAGGAGAATGAGAGCTCAACACTCCAACTCGCGAAGTCGCGAGATGCAAGTAGCGTTAGTATTTAGCCTATGAAGCGGGTGACCGGTGGTGGACACTTGTCACCTAGGAAAGAGCCAACCCACTGTTGACTTATTGTGGCTTGGGGTTTCGCAAGACGAAAAAGTTGCACCTTGATCGGTAAGGCTGCGAAATGTCGAGAGCCAAGGTCTCGTGCGACGGGCAACGGTGACATAGCTCGTGAGCAGAGTATAGCGGAGGAGACAAGTGGCGGGTGCGCGTCGCTCTGGCAGAGTCCACGTAACGTTGACCTCTCATGTCTTAGGAATTCGCAAAGAAGGAGCACGAGGGCTCAACACCTCAACTAGCGAAGTTGCGAGTGTTGCTAGTGTTTGGCCTAGCCTATGGTTACATGTAGCAGGCGCTAGTGAGGAGGGAGCCATACCCAAATCGTATCTCGGGTATCAGTGTTTGGAGAAAAGGGGAGTCAAAAGTCTTGACTCCCAACTCGCGAGTTGTGAAAGGTGCTTGTGCTAAGGCCATGGTGTGGTCATTTGGAGGAGGATAAGGGAAGGGAGGGTCTGTGTTACGCCCCATAGACATCTTGGGGATTCTGTCCCTTGAAGAAAAAGATAAAAAAAAAGTAGGTTGTCGTAGTGGGTGTGTGACAACTTGTGTCTTGAAAAATAATTCTACTTGTACTGTTATCATATGTACCTTCCTTTCTTTTGTTCAAGGTATACGTCCATACTAACATGATTGATCCAGGTGGATATTAGTGGCCACCCACCTATTCCAATTGGCTCCTCTTGACAGTTATTAGTTCAACATGTTTCTCTGTAATGATGACATTTCTTTGGAATTGTGGTTTCTGCACTTTTGGGGCTATCCTGAATCCCTACACATCATTCAGGTGGATATTGATGGCTATCCACCTATTCCAACTGGCTTATTTTGGAAGTTTTCATGTCAGTACATCTTTATGTACTTCTAGGGACGTTTTGGAGCCCTAAACAATGTTTTTTTGGCTTTTCAATTTCAAATTGTACACTAAGTTAGAGTTTGACAACATAATGTGTAGTTCTCGAAAATACGTTTCCATCGAGCTATCACACACCTAAAATAGAGGTCATATGCAAAATTTACGACCCCAGGAAGTTGAGGTACCAACTTACCCGTCGGGGCCCACATAAATTTTGGCGTTTCATCCCCTAGGGTTAGGTTTTTGGATGTCTAGGGTTTTGGAATTCATGAGTAATGTTAAAAATGTCTCTAGAGCCTCATTGTAATCATTCTACTCAGATGGATTCACGTATTAGCCACATCTCTTCTCAGAGATAGCTACCACCATTCGAACAAGTTGTTTTCAATTCTGCAGTTTTGCAATTTCGGCCTATTTTATTTATTCAATAGAATTTATTGTTCACTAGATATCGGTTGTTGTTCTCCATATCTCTGTGTTATTTTATTTAGTCTGGTATTCATTTTGTTCTTCTCATAAATCCATATCGGTAGTATCAGAGCAGTTTGCTCTTCATTTATTTTTCTTCGTGCATGTCCCCAACAAGATTTGGGTACAAGAAGTTGGTACTCGAACTAGTCGAGCCTCTGCAAGATCGACCACGCCGAGCCCGAAAACAACTCATGGGGGATGATAAGAAAGTTTATGGAGAAGGAGATCCTTTTAAAATGTTTCTCGAGGAAGTCCTTGCGTGACAAAGGAACAAAATGATGGACAAGTTTGCACAAATCCTTTGGCGGTTGTCCACAGAAGACACATATTCATCAAGCGGCCATGCAACCCCATTCAAGGTACAAGTAAATTTTGATATTCCACTATTTGAAGGACTGATAGATGCGGATGTTGTAGATAAATGGTTGAATCTGCTCAAAGGGTATTTTTCGATCCACAATTTTTCTGACAGGGAAAAGATTACTTTTGCACTCCTCAAAGTTGTCCCCCATGTTAAGCACTGGTGGGATACTTACACTGATAAAAGGGCCATAGAGGAATCTACAAAATTTGTGGTCGCCCCCACATGGGATTCCTTTAGGGATGCCATTAAAGAACAATACTACCCTGTTGGAAGCTATGAGGATCAGTACATAAGATGGACCATGTTGCATTAGGAAAGGGACTAGACAATACCATATTTCACCAATATTTTTCATACCATGCACACCAAATTGGGTATCAAAGACTCTGAATGACATCTGGTGCTCAAAGACCGCGGTTGTTTGCATAGATACATTCAAACAAAAATGGATTTTTTGGACATCACATCATTAGGTGTGGCTTATAGATATGCTATCAAGATCGAGCATAAATTTAAGTAGAAGAGGCGAGAGTTTGGATTTGCAAACTCCTCACAGCCGAAGTAGGGAAAAGGTGGCCCCAACCCACAAAACAAGGGACATAGCAAATATGGCCACTCTCAAGACAACCAATCCAAGCTGCAACACAAGAAGGGTAATGAGAAGTCAAATAAGGACATGGGAAAGTGGTGTGAATACAATAAAATCCCTTGGAACAACACCGAAGAATGTCGCTCCAAGCAGTCACTAGTGGCCGAGATGAAAGCTTCCGAGTCAGAGGCAGATTCTGACTCCGAATCAAATCCAGAAGGAGGAAAGCAGATATCAATGTCGAACCTGTTATCACTCCAAGATTATTTCCCTGACTGTAAAGGGAACGAGCTTGGTAACTTAATCAAATGTTTAAATAAAGGTATAAAAAGAATGGATCAAAGATGAACACCTCACACACTCACTCTTCTACTCAAGACAAATTCGAACACCAGGACAAAACAAGGCTATCAAAGTGTATTGATCTCATAATTTGTCAAACTGAAGTGGCTGAAGAATGCTAAATATGCCAACAACATCACATCTATTAAAAATACATGTGAAAGGTTAAATATAACTAGCAAATGACTTGTGACTCTTTGTTTATTTATGCAGAGATAAGAAGACAATTATCAATCATAAGATAAACAATGAAACGATCATAAGATCAAACTGACAAGTACAGAATAAGAAAAGAAAAAGAAACTCTGAACAATATCACATGACAAAAGCTTATCATTCCATAATATATTCAAAGGTCTTAATCACAAAAGGAGTACATATGGATCTTCAATTTTTCCCCCGTGTCACTATAGAAATGATTGGCTTTATAGCCTTATAATGATTAACTAAGATCCTTGAAAAAGGGATCGAATAGCTAAAAATAGTCTATAATCTGATCTATTACAAAATTATAGGATCAAGATCCTATTTTTAGGGAGTCAAACCCTATCATAATCTAAGTCTTCGACAGCTCCTTCTACTTGCTGGAGGATGACTACACCTTTTGGAAACTTCAATCACAGTTGGCCATCGAAACTTCTTCATCTTTGACCAAAATAGAATTCAATCAAGTATTTTAGTCCAAATTACCTTCTACAGGTGTTTGCTACCTCGCTGCCATACTCTGTCTCTGTTTATTAAAACAACCCTGGCATCCTCCAATGCCATCTGTTTTCTTGATGACCTCATCATCATAAGAGTATGCTTCAGCATCAACAATAAAAACCAAATATGGATCATGATTACTGGTATGCTCCAGAAGGCAGATAGTCACTCACTCTCTTATTAGAAGAGATGTCCTGGCAATGAAGGTTATGAAGAGGTTTAAGATTTACCAGAAATAAAACCACCAGTGCCATGGGGAAAAAGCTTTGCATTACCAACTGAATACTTTAAAACAAATGCTTGGGAACGACCTGACTTGGAAGTAGATAAGGAGATGGAATTAGACTTTAATTTTTGTTTACTATTCGACGAGGTAGGCCTTCCAAACCATCACTGTCAATTGAAGGCATCCCAGGCATCTTCTGAATCATAGGCATTCCAGGCATCTTCCGAATCATAGGTATTCCAGGCATTCCAGGCATAAACTTCAAGACCTTCCAATACTAAAACTGTTTCCAACACCCATACCCATAGCATTAGATGCACCATGACCATTGCGCATGTTTGTTGATCCAGGCCTTAACCCCAACTTCTGTTTAGCTTCTGAATGGATCTGATTTATAGTTTTAGCTTTGATCTCTTCACGTCTAGGAATCCATTTATTAGAACACAAATCAAGAACATCGTGAACCATGAATCTCATTCGAGATGCCAAGGTTTGATTATTAGTTAGCTGCTTCATTGAGGCAAAATAAGAATCTATGATAGGACGAGACTTGGGGTTTTGTTCAAGTTATTTTCTGACAGTGTGGAAAAACTGACAAAGAGCCTCCACATTTTTCTTCAGCTGGAGGGGACTTTAAATCTTAGCCTCGAGCTAGCATAAGAAGCTTTAACACCTGTTAAAAATAGTGATATGTCGACGAGATCTCTGCCTGGCCATATCGTGCACCATATGAATTGATACAGGGTTTGTTTGGCGATCTGCAAGTTTTTTAATAAAAATTCGACACCTGTACGATATTTGGCACCTGTTCTCGAGTTATGCATTGATGAACTGTAGACTTCAAATTTGTTATCTTGGCGCAAGACCTCAATCTCTGCAAACAACTAGATATTGAAATCAACTTCTATAAGCATGATCTCTTGGCACTTGCAATCTCAACACATAGCACTTTGACTGTGTTTTATTATTTTTATTTTAACCTCTCGAACCAGATCCCACATGCATTAGGAATTAAATGATATTGGCCTTTATATGTACTAATTGCCACAGCCAATCGATGAAATAGTTATTGTGGTTTTGAACTTGTCGCTTGCGTTAGGCTTTGTGTGGTTAATGTGTTGTTTTTAACCCGTCATTATATGTGCAGGTGTTAGCTCGGGGACTAGGAGATTGTAGCTTGGTCTTCCAGCCTCAAACTTATAATAAAATTAATGAAGACCTCTAAATAGGCCTGAATTTAACCTTATGGCGCTTGGTGTTGACAATTGAAATGGCCCTTGGGGCCAATAAACCTTTTATTCAAAATTATAATAAAAAAATAGATCCAATAAATCATGCCATTGAAATAAAACTTAAATTTGGCTTTTACTTGTATTTTCCCAAAGAATTGTGAAATACCAAACATCATTTACAAAACCAAAGGAAAAAGGATCATAGAAATATTGGGCAAAAAACGATCGATGGGAACTTTATCAGGGCTCAATGGAAGATTTGAGGATTATAACAAATGGGTAAAAGACCAAAGGTTTTGAAAATTTAGCATGAAATGATGAAGACGTTTAGAATTTTAAAAGGACATTTGAGCGCTAACATATGGCTCCAAGTGGGATCGAGACCTCTCTGCGGGGATCCAAGAACTTAGCAGTTTCAGTGGCCTTTCCATTGGGCTATGGAGTCAATAGTCAACCATTCTCTGAACATCTTTAAAACCTGCCTTTATTTCAGAAAGCTAACTGTTGTTTCTACAAACTTGAAGGAAATCACATGCTCGGGAAGCGGGATTATTTCCTACACTACCCTACTCTAACCAGATCTGCAACTTGGTTAAGTAAAGCCAGACTTCCATAATAACCATTCATGTAGTTTCAAAACTGAAAATATTTCGTCCACACCATTGATCAATAGATGATGTCTGAAATGTAACAACAGTGATCAAAACTCCTTCAGGAAACAAGACTCACCCGAAAGTGATGATGAGTAAAAGAAATCTGAAATTTTCATGCACTCTGAACCATATGACTCCATCAAGGCTATAACTGGATCCTTGAAACCAAGATCAGAAACATACAGATCAATCAATGCTTCTCTGCTTGCAAACATACGAATTTATAGTTCTCTTGTGATCAAATATTGATCATTAGCGGCAACAAATATCTCTTCAAAATCATGATCACAAGATGATGATAAAACATGGTTTGAAACATATGGATTATGATCAGCTAGAAACATGTAATTACCTAGGAAATCATCAGTTACCTCATTATCAAAAAGGTTTGAAAATTGATCATTAACTTTCCATGCATACCTGTCCATAGGAACATCTGCAAACACTGGAGAAACAGATTACCAATCTGATATATACTCATACTCTTGTTGTTGTTCAATATCTACTTCATACTCACTCTCTTCTTGCTCAAAAACGGAAACATACTGACAGTTTCCTTGCTCTTGTGCATGCATATCTTCAAAGTAAACTGGATCTCAAACTCTCTTTGAAGCACAAATGTTCTCCTCAATTTATTGGGCATCTTCAAATAAACATGCTAAGGATGAAGACTTCCTTTCTAAAAGGAGAAGCACAAGCTCTGAATGTTGCGCCATAACATAGTATACCATGGTAGTGATCTCAGTAGGTCGAATCTCCAAGGGCATGCTATGATAAATGTTATAAAATCATCTGTTGAAGATAGACAAAGCTTCTTCCTCCTCTCTTCTCAAGGCATAAAAATCAGTGAGGTATAAATCAAAAGATTTGTTCTCACCCCAATTCTTTGAAAAAACATTAGACAACTCAATCCAAGAGCCAATGGAATCAACTCTCAAACTTTTAAACCATACTGCAACATCTATGAACAAAGTATTGGAATACAATCTCATAACATCATCATCATGAATAATCTCGAATTGATCAAGAAAGTTCTCGAAGGCTTCCAAGTGCCTCTCACCTAAAACATGATCTTCTCCAGAAAATCAGGGAAGATACTCAAAGAAAACAAGAGGATAAGGGTTAAGGCGATATGGCAGCCTCAAAGGTTTAAACAACTTATTTCTGATTCTAGTTTGAAAAGCAGTGGGCTGATCACGAGGATTAACGAGTTTATGGAAAGGCTTAGAAGTAATGGCAATAGGTGTTGAGATCTGAAAAGTTTTTGAATCAATTTCGACCTTCGTAAAGTTACATGACTGATCAAAGTCGGGAGGTATTTGAATACAAATATCATCTTTATGAACATGCTGAGATAAAGATAATGAATCGACATCTACAATACAAGCAGTATGCAGATATTCTTCTTCTAAAGATGGATTTATAAAAGAAGGATGATGATCATCCGAATAAACAAAACACAAGATGATCCTTTTGATAAATGAAGGGAAAAGCAATAATGGGCTAATAAACAACAACAACAGTTCATGAAGAAGGCTCATAAACTGATACCTAGTTTTACATTGCTTCCCCTTCATCTTTCTATCAACAGGATCCTCCCCGGTGGAGTCTTTGAATCGTGGAGTCACCAGACAGATAATTACAGTTGATCTCTATGTCCTTCTTTTTTTCTGCCATCAAGAGTCGGGTCTGTGTCGTTATCCTGGGGAAATTATACTTCACTCTCCTCTCCCTGGCAACGACGCCATTTTGTTATCACTCCAAGAGTCTTTCCCTCATTGTAAAGGGAACGAGCTTGGTAACTTAATCAAATGTTTAAATAAAGGTATAAAAAGAATGGATCAAAGATGAACACCTCACACACTCACTCTTCTACTCAAGACAAATTCGAACACATCAGGACAAAACAAGGCTATCAAAGGGTACTGATCAAATAATTTGTCAAACTGAAGTGGTTGAAGAATGATAACTATGCCAAAAACATCACATCTATTAAAAATACACGTGAAACGTTGAATATAACTAACACAAGACTTGTGACTCTTTGTTTATTTATGCAGAGATAAGAAGACAATTATCAATCACAAGATAAACAATGAAATGATCATAAGATCAAACTCACAAATACAGAATAAGAAAAGAAAAACAAGGTTTGAACAATATCACATGATATAATCTTATCATTCCATAATATATTCAAAGTTATTAATCACAAAATGAGTACATATGGATCTTCAATTTTTCCACCATGTCACTGTAGAAATGACTGGCTTTATATCCTTACAATGATTAACTAAGATCCTTGAAAAAGGGACCGAATAGCTAAAAATAGTCTATAATTTGATCTATTACAAAATTATAGGATCAAGATCCTATTTTTAGGGAGTCAAACCCTATCACAATCTAAGTCTTCGACAACTCCTTCTGCTTGTTGCAGGATGACTACACCTTCTGGAAACTTCAATCACAGCTGGGCATCGAAACCTCTTCATCTTTGACCAAAATAGAATTCAATCAAGTGTTGAAGTATTTTAGTCCAAATTTCCTTCTACAAGTGTTTGATAACTAGCTACCATACTTTGTCTCTGTCTATTAAAACAACCCTGGCATCCTCCAATGCCATCTGATTTCTTGATGACCTCATCATCATAAAAGTATGCTTCAACATCAACCATAAAAACCAAATATGTATCATGATTACTAGTATGCTCCAAAAGGCAGATAGTCACTCACTCTCTTATCAGAAGAAATGTCCTGGCAATGAAGGTTATGAAGAGGTTTAAGATTTACCAGAAATAAAACCACCAGTGCCATGGGGAAAAAGATTTTCATTACCAACTGAATACTTTAAAACAGATGCTTGGGAACGACCTAACTTAGAAGTAGAGAAGGAGATGGCATTATACTTTCATTTTTTTTTACTATTCGACCAGGTAGGCCTTCCAATCCATCATTGTCAATTGAAGGCATCCCAGGCATCTTCCAAATCATTGGCATTCCAGGCATCTTCCAAATCATGGGCATTTCAGGAATTCTAGGCATGCCAGGCATCAAAATTCCAGACCTTCCAATACCAAAATTGTTTCCATCACCCATACCCATAGCATTAGATGCACCGTGACCATTGTACATGTTTTTTATCCAGGCCTTAAACCCAACTTTTGTTCAGCTTCTGAATGGATCTCATTTATAGTTTTATCTTTTATCTCTTCACATTTAGGAATCAATTTATTAGCACACAAATAAAGAACATCGTGAACCATGAATCTCATTCGAGATGCCAAGATTTGATTATTAGTTAGTTGCTTCATTGAGGCAAAATAAGAATCTATGATAGGACGAGACTTGGGGTTTTCTTCAAGCTATTTTTCAATGGTGTTGAAAAACTGACAAAGAGCCTCCACATTTTCTTCATTTGGAGGGGACTTTAAATCCTGGCCTCAAGCTAGCATAAGAATCTTTAACAACTGTTAAAAATAGTGATGTGTCGACGAGATCTCTGGCTAGCCATATCGCGCTCCATATGAATTGACAAAGGGTTTGTTTGGCAGTCTGCAAATTTTTTAATAAAAATTCGACACCTGTACAATCTTTGGCACCTGTAGCAATCACCATTGCCACTTCAAGTTGTGCATTGATGAACTGTAGAATTCAAATTTGTTAGCTTGGTGCAAGACCTCAATCTCTGCAAACAACTGGATATTTAAATCATCTTCTAGAAGCATGATCTCTTGGCACTTGCGATCTCGGCACATGGCACTTTGAATGTGTTTTATTATTTTTATTTTAACCTCTCGAACCAGATCCCACATGCATTAGGAATTAAACAATGTTGGCCTTTATATGTACTAATGGTCACATAGCTTATCAATGAGATAGGTAGAGTGGTTTTGAGCTTGGTGCTTGCGCTAGGCTTTGTGTGGTTTATGTGTTGTTGGTAACCTATGATTATATGTGCAGGTGCTTGCGCTAGGCTTTGTGT
This sequence comes from Picea engelmannii, assembly GCA_009831015.1. NCBI lineage: Eukaryota > Viridiplantae > Streptophyta > Pinopsida > Pinales > Pinaceae > Picea > Picea engelmannii. The sequence continues at coordinate 71,308 of ML810185.1, forward strand.
GGTTTATGTGTTGTTGGTAACCTATGATTATATGTGCAGGTGCTTGCTCTGGGACTAGGAGCTTGAAGCTTGGCCTTCGAGTCTCAAACTTCTGATAAAAATAATGAAGACCTATAAATAGGCTTGAAATTCTGAATTTAACCTTATGGCCCTTGGTGTTGACAACTGAATTGGCCCTTAGGCCAATAAACTTTTTATTCAAAATTATAATTAAAAACTAGATCCAATAAATCATGCCATTGACATAAAACTTAAATTTGTCTTTTCCTTGTATTTTCCCAAAGAATTTATTCAAAATTATAATTAAAAACTAGATCCAATAAAGTTTATTCAAAATTATAATTAAAAACTAGATCCAATAAATCATGCCATTGACATAAAACTTAAATTTGTCTTTTCCTTGTATTTTCCCAAAGAATTTATTCAAAATTATAATTAAAAACTAGATCCAATAAATCATGCCATTGACATAAAACTTAAATTTGTCTTTTCCTTGTATTTTCCCAAAGAACTGTGAAAGACCAAACATCATTTGCAAAACCAAAGGACAAGGATCACATAAATACTAGGAAAAAAACGATCAATGGGAACTTTATCAGGGCTCAATGGAAGATTTGAGGACTATAACAAATGGGTAAAAGATCAAAGGTTTTGAAAATTTAGCATGAAATGATGAAGACATTTAAAAATTTAAAAGGACATTTGAGCACTAACAGAACCCACCGCAATTGTAGCTAGCACCAAAGTCTATCCAAGTGAACCAGAAGAACCAGAGGAAGGGGAACACCTCTTTCACTCACAGATGTGGATAAATTGGGCTCCACTTCATTTCATTATCGATAGTGGCAATCAGAAGAACCTGATCTCATCAGAGGTGATCAAGCGGCTAGACTTGTCGATGACACCATACCCACAACCCTACACCATCGACTGGCTTCACCAAGGAATAAACTCCGCGCCAGCCAACATTGTCGTCTACCCTACGACATCAAGCCCTTAAAAGACAAGGTATTGTGTGATATTGTTCCCCTTGAAGTTTGTGATGTTCTTTTAGGACAACCATATTTGTGGAAGCGACATGCTATGTATGAGTCTAGACCCCAAAGTGTTATTATTACTTTGGGTAGGCACTTGTAAAGGATACTAGAGGTAGTGTGGCCTACCACTATTTATTTATTCTCTACTAAGAAATGCAGTAAGGTCATTTCACAGACAGGGAAGTTCGTCTTTTTTGTGATCCATGCTCACAGTAAACAGAAGGTCACCACAAAATACGTGACCTCTACAGAGAGCCTCTCTTTGCAGTAGAATCAAGTGGATGGTATCATGGAAGAGTACATAGACATCTTCTCTTGACCCACCGGGGTACTGACGCACTGCCAAGTCAAGCATCCAATTGATCTAACCCCTAGTGCACCTCTGCCTATTGGACCAGTCTATCATCGCCCGTTGATGGAAAATTATGAAATCAAGCGTCATATCCAAGAGTTACTTTAAAATGGGAACATTAGACCCAAATCCTCCCCTTGTGGAAGTTCGATTGTATTGGTGTAGAAGAAAGACGGGACCTGGCGGCTCTGCATTGATTACATACCATTAAAAAAAATCACAGTCAGGAACCGGTACCCAATTCCTCGAATTGATGACCTTCTTGACCAACTCAAGGGAGAAAATTTATTCAACAAGATTGACCTAAAGTCTGGATACCACCAAGTTCCCATCAAACCGATTGATGTATGGAAGACAACTTTGAAATCTAAAGAAGGTCTCTTCGAATGATTGGTCATGCCCTTTGGCTTAAAAAATGCACCAACCATTTTCATGAGGTCGATGGATGATGTATTGAGACCACTCACCAACTCTTTCGTGTTGGTATATCTGGATGACATCCTCATCTTCAAAAGAACTTGGGAGGAGCACATGCAACATATTCGACAGGTTTTGAGCACTGTGTGACAGCACAATCTATATGCCAACTTGGAAAAATACTCCTTTGGAATGAACAAGGTCTAATACTTGGGCCACATTGTTGATGATCATGGGGTACATGTGGATCCAACTAATATCCAATTCATTCGTGACTAGCCATCCCCGACCACACTAACCTAGAATTGGAGCTTCTTGGGACTTTTCAACTTCTACCGACGGTTCATGTTGGGATTCTCCCATATTGCATGGGCCCTCAGCCAAGTGACCAAGGGAAGTGGCAGGGAAAATTTCACATGGAGGAAGGCACAACAATGAGAATTTGATGATCTAAAGCATCGCTTGTGCTCATCTCCAATACTCTCCTTACCTGATCTGCAACAATCGTTTGGGATTGAGACATATGCATTCGACTATGATGTAGGCATAGTTCTTACTCAACATGATCATGTAGTAGCATGCAATAGTGAGACACTCTCAGATACCGTCCAGAAATACCCCACCTATGATAAGGAAATGTATTCCATTGTGCAAGCTTGTCGTCAATGGAAACATTACATTCTGGGAAAGGAGAAAATCATCCACACTAATCACAAGCCTCTGCAGTTCATACAGACACAAGGGAAGTTGCAGAATGACCACCATCAAAAGTGGTCCACATACCTTCAACATTTCCATATCAACATAAAGTATAAGACATAGAGCACAAATCATGTCGTTAACTTCCTCAGTCGACCTCTCGTGGTTTCACTCACAACCGTGCTCCATTCCTAGGGGCATGAGGCATCTGAGTGGCCCCAACTTTATCAGTGAGATCCTGACTTCACCACCACCTATCAGCTCTTGGGTACAAGCGCGAATGTCACCGATTTTCACATTTAGGATGGACTATTATTCCATCTGAGCCACCTCTGTATTCTTGCAAGGGAGCATTCAAAGATGATTTGGGAGGCTCACTACAGTCGGATGGTAGGACATTTTGGTGTGGAGAAAACTATGGTCGTTCTACAAAAACATTTTTATTGGCCAAAATTGTGACAGGACATCAACAAGTATATCAGATCTTTCATTGCCTATATCATTTACAAGCCAACCATCAAGAAGCAAGGCTTCTACACCCCTCTTCCTACACCCAAGAGGCCTTGGGAATCCATCTTGATGGATTACATGTCTGGCCTTCCGTCCACCAAGAAAGTAAATGATTGTGTATTTGTGGTGGTTGATCGGTTTTCGAAGATGGCCATTCTCACAACCTGCAAGAGGAGCACCATAGAGGCAGATACTGGTAAGCTCTTCTTCGAACAACTGTGGGTCCATTTTGGGATACCATAGACCATCATCTCTGATCAGGACAACAGGTTCCTTAGCACGTTTTGGTCAAGCCTATGGTCACTATTGGACACCAAGATCACTAAATCCACTGCCTTCCACCCTCAAACCGATGGCCAAACAAAGGTCATCAATCAGATGATTGTGCACATCATGCACATGTATAACTCTAAGCATCTGCATACATGGGATGAGAGTCTTCCCTATGTTCATAACAACTACAACATATCTCTCCATAGCTCAACCGACCATAGCCCATTTCAGGTGGGGTTGGGATTCCAACCCTTGGGTCCCATTGATGTTGCACTACCTCTTACAACCACATAGAAAAAATATTCCCATGTTCAGTCTGAGGCCGACAAAGCCACCAGATTCATTGAGCAGATTCAACACATCCGCCAACAGGTCCATGAGATTTTGCAAAAAGCCAATTCTAAGTACAAGCAGTGCCATGATCAACACCGAGTACTACACAAGTTTTAGGTGGGAGACAAGGTTTGGTTACATTTTCATAAATAACACCTTACATGGCCCCATCAAAATCTTTGTCCACTTTTCTATGGGCCTTACATTATCATCAATGATGTGGGTGACAATGCTTTTGAGCTCAACACTCCCCCCTTCCTTGGCTTGCACCCAATGTTCAATGTGGACCTCCTCCGACCATAGTTTCCACCATTATTGGACACCTCGAAGATCGCAGAACAGTTGACACCAACAAATATCAACCCTGACTACATGGAATAGGAATGCACTGATTAGATGGTGGACACACATGTCAAGGGCACTCGCCAACAAAGGATCCAACTTTATCGAGTTATCAAGGTAGGGCAACTCCTGCACCAAGGAAAGTGGCTCACCCCGAGCTAAATTCAACATAAATATCCTCCCCTAATGGGAGAACTCAATGCAATGGAGAACATTTCTTCCTAAGAGGGGAGGATTGATCCAGGTGGATATTGGTGGCCACCCACCTATTCCAACTTGGTCCTCTTGACATTTTTTAGTTCAACACATTTCTCTGTAATGACGAAATTTCTTTGTAATTGTGGGTTCTACACTTTTGGGGATAACCTGAAGCCCTACACAACATCCAGGTGGATATTGGTGGTCGCCTACCTATTCCAACTGGCTTATTTTGGAAGTTTTCATGTCAGAACATCTTTATGTACTTCTAGGGCCATTTTGGGGCCCTAAACAATGTTTTTTTGGCTTGCCACATTCAAACTATAGACGAAGTCATATTTTGACGACATAATGTGTAGGTCTCAAAAATACCTTTCCAACAAGCTATCACGCGCCTAAAACAGAGGTTGTATGCAAAAGTTACGACCCAGGGAATTTGAGGTACCAACTTACCCATCGGGGCCCACATAACTTTTGGCCTTTCATCTCCTAGGGTTAAGTTTTTGGATGTATAGGGTTTTTTCATTCATGAGTAATGTTAAGAAGGCCTCTGGTTCCTCATTGTAATCATTCTACTCATACAGATGCACATAGAAACCACATCTCTTCTTAGAGATAGCTACCACCATTCAAGCAAGTTGTCTTTAGTTCTGTAGTTTTACAATTTCAGCCTATTTTATTTATGCAATAGAAATTATTGTTCATTGGATATATATTATTGTTCTCCATATCTATGTGTTATTGTATTTAGTCTAGTATTCATTTCGTTCCGCTCATAAATCTGAATCAATGACATAGTATTTAAAGATGCTTATAACATGCACCTTTATGTGCCTCTTATAAGAGGATTACTTCTCCTTTATCGGCTCTAGAAATTTTTGCATTACTTTGATGCTCTTTCCTCTCCTGAACTACATGTTCCAACTACCCGCATCCTTTTGTTCCTTCGCTTTCAATTCTTTAGAATCAAGAATGTTTTCTAAGACAATTTGATCCATATGTATCTGTTTAGCTAATTACAAGACAACACATTTTTCCATATTGTTGTCTAAAAGATTAGAAATCTTCTTAATGAGATTCCTCTCCACTGAAAAACAATATGTATAGGTGGCTATCTAGAAAGATCCTTAATGAGATTCCTCTCACTCTATAACAAAGTGTAATGTGGCTATCTAGGAATCTATTTAATGAGGTTCCTCTCACTCTTTACATCATATAAGGTGGAAATATAAAAACTCTGTTTACAAAATTCCTCTCACTCATACAAGGTGGAAATATAGGAATTTACAAATTTCCTCTCACTCTTATAGTCTACAATGAGTGGATTATTCATAAATGAAGTGGGGACATTGTCGCCTCACTTGTCTAGTATCATCCGTCCATCCTACTTGGATAACAAGTACCTGACTCGTCACAACCATAATGAAGACTGAAACAATATTGTTGATCACGTTAACCATTCCTCTGAATTCACAAACTCTGCCATCCATTGTGGTAGTAGCCAACCATATTCCACTGATTAGTAATAAACTGAACAACAAAACTGAATATACATATGCGAAAGAGAATGAACCATCAACATGTCTTCCCTTATTAACAAGAACAACATCAACCAAAGGACCTTCTCTACTTTCAACCGTAGGCTGTAAATCTAGATCCTAGATACTAGCATTAGCTAGCATGTGCCCTGTAGTGAAAACTGTCAAATTAATCTTCATCTAATGAGCTCTCACAATGAACTCAATCACATCCTTGAAAATATGATACTTATTCTTTTCCCTGTAGAAAATGGCCTTCATGTCATACGAGTATGGACCTCCCAAAACCATCCCGTAGATGTCAAGTGGAACCACGTCTAACTCTACCTCATCAATGAAACTTGATGTGACCGTGAACCGTAACTTACATTTCTGAGTTACCTATACCTAAGAATTATCACAATTCCAACCCAAAGGATATGATCTCAAATGAGGCCTAGTTTCCAATACCAACTTCTGAACAACTTGCTATGAAATAAGATTCACTTGTGATCCACTATCAACAAGTGTATCAATATTAGTGTGCTTTGAGATAAATCATAAATGAAACAAGTCATTTCTTTTCCTTCCATCAAGGATTACCTTAGCCTTTGTAGAAGAAGTACGTGAACTGAAACCTACAACAAAATATTTACCTTTGATACCTATAGTTGCAACATTGGTTTCATCCTTAGAATCTTATTCAAGATCATGCACCATGGTCGTAGTGTTCTTTTACCCTTTCTAGGTTGAGCCCATTTTGGCTTCAATTTTGGATGCAACTTCCAACACTTTGCCTCCTCATGTCCTTTCTTCTTGTAGTGAAAACATGTATTCGTCTTCCTTTCTTTACCCTTAAATTGCTTCTCGAAGTTATGTTGATTCCTTTTTCCTTTATCACCAGTTCTCTTGGCCTTCTTTCAATCCTCATACATTTCTTCCACCATGGCCTTCATTTCCATGAACGCACAAAATAATTCCTCTTTAGCATTGAAAGGATTTGGATTAAAAGAATCCTTGTCTTTTATTGAAGCCATTTGTTGCTTTTGAAATACACGCCTCAAACCACTCAAGAATGTACTCTTCAAATGATCCTTCACCAAGCTTGAGTTTGGACCTCATAAGCATTCACTTGAAAATACATGTCAAAACCTGACTCTGATACCAACTTGAACCAAAATATCAACAAACTTTGATATCAATTCATCCCGAAAATCCTTAGATGTAATTATTTCTTAAATACACATAATGATCCAACCAGATTCGAGAAGATGAAGATCACTTGACTATTTGCAAAATATCATGTGAATTTCTTACTTGTCCATAAACCCATAAATCGATGAATAACTTGAAATGTAAATGAGATAATATAACCGAAAATAAAAGAACTCAGATTACATATGTAAATGGCATACATCACTGCATCTTCAAAGTCCCTTTAAACAACATGATTGTTCTTCATCATCTCAAAATTCCAAATTACATTACAATATGTCTTACAAAAACACAATTTGAAGACACTTCGAAAATCCACTGCTCAAATGCAGAAATGGGGTACATTGTTGAATTCCTGGCAAAAATTGTGCAAAATTGATATCAATACTTGAAATTCCATCAAGGTACCCCTCAACATGCTTTACGATGTTACCTCAAGTGCCTTATACCCTCGACATGCATTACGAGGCAAAAAACCTGCATAAAATTGTGTGTGATGTGCCTTGGGGTGCATGCCATTAAATAGGGCCCCTAACCTTCTTCTCAAAATTTATGGAATACATTAAGTGTGATTTGGTTGGTTCTATAACCAAATCCCAAAATTAGTGGATGGATTTAATTATAATTAGAATGTAGTTGTAACCAACTAACATTGGTGGATAGTTGGTTAGCAAAGGTTGTTTAGGCCTTTGCTAAAGTTGGAGTGTTGGGGGTTCCATTCCCACCGACCACCGTATACATTGTGGATTTTGTTATTTTTTATAACATATATAACTACACACACACAGACACAGTTATAACCTCCACGCGAAATATGTGTTGATCCCTCCTCTGTGAACGAGTGTTGGTTAAATGGTATAGTTCAAGACCAAGGGCCAAAGGGTTGAGGGCTTAGGCCCTCGACCCTTTGGCCGCCCATATGTAGCTTTATACAATTTTAAATATATAATATGCCATATAAATGTAAGTCCTTTGTTGTGGTGCATTGGTTGTGGCGGGTATGTTAATACCTTTCGTTACGGAGGTCATGGGTTCGACCCCGATCGACTCCCAAAGTTTTAATATACCTTAGCCAATATCTTCCAATGAGGGGCCACCAGGTGGCGACTTCTCATTATCTCTTCCAATGCCACATGTCGAACTATAATTGTACCAATTATTTGTCACTTGTCATCATGCGATTGGACCCCTTGTCAACTTGTACTTGGATTGTACCTTGCCTAGTCAACTGCCAATTAGGTGCCACGTGTCATCCTTGTAGCGGTGACACATGTCACCTTTTTATTTTCCCAAGTACTTTGACCTTTGACTTTGCTTGTTTGACATGAACTTTGACCGCTTATATCTTTTGCATACGAGCTCCATTTGAGGTGTCATTTGCGTCGTTGGAAAGCTGACAATGAGATCTACACATTCATGTTTTTTTCGAGGAGATGGTCAAATTTTGAGTATTTATGGATCCCTTGGGATCTCTGTGAGCATTCAAGATCCTCCTGGACTTATGTGAGCGTTCCTTAGATCCTTCTTGATCATAGGTAGAGCATGCAGAAGTCAAACATTCAATCTCTTAGAGAAGACTAAGTTTCAATGAGCTAATGGATCCACCTAATGTTTAACATATTCGAAGGACATCCATCTATAAGGATGGCATCAAGCTCATAGCACAACTAGATAATTAATAAAATTTTATTATCATCTAAGATGGTATTTCCATATAGATCACATATGGCCTCACACTCTTCTCATTCACATAAATTTCATCAAAAGTTAGTAAATATGTGAAGTATAGGAGGTTTATTTACATTTAAACAAATTGAAAAGCAATTAATTTCACTTTAAACTGATTAGAATATCACTATGGAGTCTAATAAGATAAATTTAGAATATATTTTCCAATATGAGTAGGCTCTTTTTTGCTAAAACAATACTACCTACGAGCCCAGAGCTCCTAATATAGGGCTCCAAGGGTAGGCGGATCAGATCCTAGGGAAGCCACAAGGTTTCCAAATAACTAGAGTCAATTAGATACGTGTCGAAGCAGATAATCAAACCACTAAAAACCTTCGGAAGCATATTTCGATTATTTGGGAAATCTCATTATTTACAACAATTTACATTAAATTATCTGCCATTCAATATCATAATCCCATTTTTTATTATAATATTTCTAGACAAAATATAAATAATGAAATACTGATAAAAAAGAATAAAAAATGAAAATTTATGAAACCATAATTTATTGTACACCATTCAATTTCCATTATGTTATCCAAGTACTTTTATATTTTCTTGATAGAGAAGATGATTCTGTACTTAGATAGAGTTAGCAAAAATAATTTTTATGTAAAAGTAGAATTATAAAGTGCAACCTCAAATCAGATGCTCCCCCAAAAATACATGGTCTTTGTTTTCAATCAAATTGACAGGGTCAGGCAATGTGAAAAAGAGAGAGTTTGATTCCATATTTCTTGTAGATCAAAGAGGCCCAAGGGTATCATTTATATTTGCAAGCTATGTATAGTTCATTGAGAAAATGATGGGTGCACACAATAGATTATGGAGAGGTTTACTCATCGATTCCCAACATGTTTTCTTAGGTTCACAAATCGATAGGCGTTTGTATACATAACAGTTGGATAACAACAACCGATGTCTTGAATTATCCTCCATGCATAAACAAAAACATGTAGGATTCATGGATAATGGTAGGCCGCGACCATGCCCACACTCACTGCCCGACCCTTGATGTTGACGCTCCAAAAAAACAAAATTGAATAACATTAAATAAAAATGACAATGACAGAACCATTTTATTTTTTATTTTTAATCCGATGTCGTTGGAAATAAGATATAAATGGTCATTTCATAGCCATCTCACACACTCGATGAATAAGATTGTAGATAAATTAGTATTTAATTATAATAAAATATATATTTTTTATCACTCTAAAGTTAGAATTTATAAATGAATCAATTTTTATTACTAATTAAAAGTCAAACTAGTTTGTTTACTTGTAATTGATTACAAAGATAACTTACCTATAAACATGTATAATAAAAGGTTTTGAGTTCAAATCTTTTTTTCTTAAGTTACTTTTTGAAAAAGTTCTTGCAACTTCAATGTAAAGTGCATTTCACTTAAATTAAAAAAGTGAATCACTATAAAGTAACTTTAAAATATTTTTTATTTTTTTAAGTTATTTTTGCATGCAACCTTAACTTATAAAGTAACTTCATTATAAAAGTGATTCTCACTTATTCTATAAAAGTGAGTCACTTTAAAGTAACTTATTTGTAAAAGTGAGCTTATATGCAGAGTCACATTGAGAGGAATTTGTTTTCACTCAGTGACCTCATTGAGCATCCATCACCATGTGGGCCAAATTCTACCTACCACATGACACTTTGGTTACCGTTTCTGTCTTTTTTTTAAATGACATAACTTTCATAACCGACGTTCATTTTCAGTGTCGTTTTTTTTAACTTCTTATTTTTTAGCGCTTTCCATCCAAAAAATTAGTTTAAGCTTTTGAATCCATATTAACTACATATTTTAATATGAATAGTCCAAGTGATTTTTTTCTTACTAGTACCAATTAATTCTCATAGAAATTATAGATAGAGGATGTACTTAGAAGTAAAATATTGTACCGTATTACCTTGAGAAAAGAACAAGCCCCCATTGATGCTAAAAACAAGTCCAAATGGAATAACAAAAACTACAAATCACATGGATTAATTGGAATGTCCATCTCTCTTAATTTACAATTTCACCTTCAAGGAATTGATTACCCAACTCTATTGGACATATTTCCATTCATGTGTTGTCATTGATGTCAATAGTCATAATAAGCATAGCAACAAGGTTAATCTTAGGAAGAAAAGCGTACTAAGAATCGATAGAAGAATATCACCTTAAGGCTGAAGCAATTCATGATTATTGTTGATCACGATAGGATCAACAATATTCCTATGATAAAATCTCAGGAGGGTTAGCAAATGCATAGATCAAAGCTCGGAAGGAAAAGCATATGCTCAGGGTGAGAAGTCTCAGCAGTCATCTGATTAGAGTGAGAGGCCTCAGCAGCCATCCGATCAAGAAATTAACTGTGTTTATCGTCTAAATATTACATACATTGGTCATATGAGTGACCGTGGGCTTGAGGATCATTGGAGGATCGTGATCGTCGGATCTTGTTAAGAACCAAACATCAATATAGCATAGAAAAACCTCAGGAAAAGTACTCAACGCCTTGAAAAAGAGATAATTTCAGATAATAAGCCTCTTCGAGGGGGCAACCTCCTTTTACCCCACTTAAATGTTCAAGTCCAAG
>ML810185.1:90785-108496 GCA_009831015.1 Picea engelmannii
TTCATCACAGTCTAACAAACTTGAAGGTAGATCCTGAAGATGGATCAACAAGAGGGAATGTCCAACAACAAAGCACTATTGTTCAATGGAGGAGGCTATGCTCTGTGGAAAATAAGAATGAAAAAATTCCTGTTGGTTCTTGGTTTTGATATCTGGAAATCTGTTGTAGATGGTTACACTGTACCAACTACTCCACCCAAAGACGCTGCAAGAAAGAAAATCTGTAATGACAACTTAAGAGTAGTTAATGGAATTCTAGCAAGGTTGACTAATTCTATATGTGTGAAGTTTATGCATTGCAAATCAGCCAAAGAAATCTGGGACAAGTTGGAGGTTGTATATGAAGGAGATGACAAAGTCAAGGAAGCCAAACTACAAACCTATATAGCTCAGTTTGAAAATCTAAAAATGAAAGAAGAAGAAAATATTGTTGAGTAGTTTCATAGGGTAGATGAAGTGGTTAACTCAATTAGAGAAGCAAGAGAAGAGATTACAAATAAACCCATTGTGAAAAAAATAAAAAGATCATTACCTATGAAATATGATGCAAATATTTCTTCAATTGAAGATAGATTTGATCTAGACACACTCACAGTTGATCAGCTCCATGGAAGTTTTACAGCATATGAAATGAGAACAGGGAATGATAAATCAACAAAAGATGAAACAATTTTCAAAGCATCTAAGACAAAGATGAATCAGAAGCAAAAACCTCAATTCATCCATCATGAAGAATCTTATATGGAAGAATCAAATTTCATTAAAAAACTTCAGAAAGGATTAGGGAGGTACAAAGGCAAGCTCCCTTTCAAATGTTTTAACTGTGGCAAGGTTGGTCATTTTGCAGGCAAGTGTCCCATTCCCAAGGAGGACCCTGAAGATGAAGAAAACAAATTCAAAGAATACAAGAAGAAATAAAAACCCAACTACAAGAAAAATTTTTACAAAGGGAAAAAAAAAATTACTCAAAAGAAGAAAGCAACAGTTCGTCAGAGTCTAGTGACAATGATGAATCTTATGATGATGAATTCATTTTCTTATGTATTGAAGAATCTAATGAGATAGAAAAAATTAAACATGAGAAAGAGTTAGAAGATGAAGCAAAAGTTAATATGGAAGAATAACTTCTTAGTGCCTTGGATGAATTAAGAAAATACAAAACCAGATATAGACAACTGAAAAGTTGTGTAGTTGAACAAAAGGAAAAACATGAACAAGAATAAAATGAGATGGAAAAACTCATGAGCAACTTGAAAAAACAAATCCTAGAAGCAAATAAGATCGAAGAAAGTCTGGAAAACTCTCTTAAAGAAAAACAAATAACCTGTGAAAGAATGGAGGCAAAAATAGTTCACCTAAGAAAAGAACTGGATGCAAAAGTCACTCAAAGAAGATATGAAAATAGCTCTAAAATATTAGATAAGATTATCACCACGCAAGAATATTCGGGTAATAAAAATGGAATAGGTTATTCTCAAAAGGAAAGCCAAGTTAACTCAAAATCTTATGTAGATGCTCTCCTCAGTACATTCAAGAAGAAAAATGAAGAGAATATAAGTAATGATCATAAATCCAGAGGATTACTTCCACCCATCAGGAAGGAAGACAAGACAATACCAAACAAGTTTTATTAAAACATGTATCCTTGCATTTTCCTTGGTTATTTCTTTGCATGCTCTAATTTCGGACACAAAACTATAAATTGTAGAGCATATAAAAGGAAAAATTTGAAGGTTAAGAACTATATCCTTAAGGATAACCAAGCAATAAATCAAGTTAAAAGCAGAAACTATAACTCCTTTGCACCTCTACAAGAAGGGGACCTACAATGCTTCAGATTTCATAACTATGGACATAAGGCCATTAATTGCATATTAATGGAAGTCTCAGAACAACCAATGTTCATTAGAGAGAAAAAGAAACTTTGGAGAGAAAAAACATCAAAAAAGGAATGTCTTATTTCCCTAAAAGATCAAGATAAAAAGGATCTCTGGTATGTTGACAGTGGGTGCTCAAAACATATGACAGGTAACAAGGACAAGTTTTTAGATTTAAAGAAACAAAAGGGTAAAGTTACATTTGGTGATAATGCTTCAAGTAACATACTTGGGAAAGGCACTGTAAGCTTGGGATAAGACAGCCATAAATGTGCTACTTGTTGAAAAACTGAAGCCTAGTTTATTAAGTGTCAGCCAAACCTGTGATCAAGGGCACTTCTGCATCTTTGAATCCCAAAAATGTGAGATTAGGAGAGAAGACACAGGAAATCTAGTTGGTACTGCTCCTAGAACTCCTGAAAATGTATATATACTAGATGCAAAATTGAATGAGGAGTATCATGTAAATTTAATATATGAAAGTTGGCTATGGCATAGAAGGTTGGGGCATATTAACTTTGACAATCTAGTGAAAGCCAACAATCTTGGTCTAGTAACAAACTTGCCAAAGATCATAAAACCCTCAAATGTTATGTGTAGACACTGTTGTTGGGCCCGAGATATGATCACTTTTATGATGGTTATTATACACTTTTGTTGCATGTACATATGTGTTTTTCATATTTTGAAGGAGCTCTTTGAAGAATTTTATTTTAAAACAGTATGATCTCCACCAGGTACGTGTGATTCACGTTTAATGTCATTATTGGGTATAATTCATCACGTTTTATGATTACCAAGAGCTAATTCATGTTTTTTTGGTGTTACAGGGCAAAAACGCGCCACATTTCTACTTCCGACACCCCTTGCAGCACTCGTTATGATACCCGATCCGACACTCTATCCAACACTACGTATTGCACAAAAACGGAGGGTGACTTGGCGGTTATGGTATTGGCGGCCAATGATGGGTGAATCGGCAACGCGGGTTTTGTTCATGCTTGCCCCCTCCATCTACTAAGATCCCGACAACTCAGTTTTGGTTGTTTGGCTGAGAGATTTTTGGCTCGCTCTATTTTAGCAGTTAGGGCATCATTTAATGCAAATTGTCGAATTTAGAAGTGGTTCGACCCTCTTGTGGTTGACCACTTGGTCTGTAAACATTATAAATACCACCGAGTTGGTGAGATAGTTGTTAAGAAGTAGAAACATCAGTGTGATAGATAGAAATATGATTTTACTATGTTTTGCTATTTTACATTGCCAGATTATACAAGAACTACGTTTTTGAGTTTTTATGATGAATTCGACCTGCTGAGTTCATGGTGTGCTTTTAGGAAGTGACCACGACTTGCTGGGGGGGCCACCAACAGTCTGGTAACTGTTATTTATGTTGTTTATGCATTTTATTGTTTAGTTGTTCTCTTTATTTTCCTGTACATGCATTATCATTTTGTTAATTAGTTTGTTGTTATAGTTTAATTGCTTTGACTCTCTTTTGCAGGTTAGTATGATGGATTGTGTTAGCATGCATTGATCTTGTAGTTAGGAATGGATTTGCAAATCCCTATACTAACCCCATGTGCAATTAGATATTAGATTACATTTTCATTTATGATTTTAGAGTTAAATTTAAAATAGAGTTTTAAATAGAATAGAACAGAGTTTTAATTTGGGTTTTCTTTGACAAGGATTTGATGGATGGATAGAGTTAATTTCAATTTTAATTATAGCTTGCTTATCTCGTTTTTTATGTATATCTTGCTTAATTAGTCGTTGGTTAATGTAGTTGTTAGTTTACTCTTTAAAGCCATGTTTTAATTTCTGTTCTTAAGCATTTTCTTATTGCAGTTTGAATTGTTAGAATAGATATAGCATAGTTTCATTTTATGTAATTTCTTTCCTAGAGTTAAATTGCAATTGTATTTCTTAGTTAATAGTTCAATTTAAGTATGAATTTTGCTTACATAGTATAGAAGTACAATGATGATCTCGTTATGTTGTTGATGGTTAATATATGAATATGCAGGGTATTTAACATTGTTTTTGTAATGGCTAAATTTTCATTGGATTGTTTAATCCATACCTTTCACTTTGCTATTGAGATTAGTGTTGAACTTATACCGGTTGAATTGTCCTTTGTTTTCAAGTGCCATCGAGATATTATCAGACATCGAAGACATCCACACAACCACCAGCACTATATTTGAGTTTTTCATAGGTTAAAAGATAGTTTCTTATTTTCGTAGATCAAAAGATAGTTTCTTGTTTTTGTAGATCAGAAGATATAGTTTCTTTCTTTCATAGTCTAGAAGATAGTTTTATTGTTGTTGTAGGATAAGATAGTCATTGCTTTGATAGATCAGATAGTAGCTTGCTTATCATAGGTTCAAGATTAGTTGTTAATCCTTCTTGCTTTCAATTAAATAGATTTCCTTTCATGAATTAGAAATAGTTTTGAATTAAGAATTTAGTCCGCTTGCCTCTTAGGCTATATAGTTGTTCAATGAGAAGTTTTAATTTGATTGTTTGCAGTAGTTAGTTGTTTATTTGCTTTAATAGGTTAGTTAGTTGTCTTTGCTTACTTGTCTGTTGCTTTAGTAGGTTAGATAGTTGTCTTTGCTTACTTGTTTACTTGCTTTAGTAGGTTAGTTAGGTGTCTTTGCTTGCTTGTTTATTTATTTGCTTTCATAGGGTAGTTACTCATTGAATATAGGTTGGCAAGTTAAAGAAGTTTGCTTTTGTCATTTGTTTATTATGCTTAAATAGTTGATTTTGCTTATTGTTATGAACTAGTTTGCTTCAAGTAGGGTTTTTACTTGCTTTCTTAGAACTATCCATCGATCCTTGGCCCAAAATTACTTAGGTTACATAGTTTCAATTTGCTTAGTAGGGTTTTCTCATTAGATAGGTTTGCTTGAATAGATTAGCTCTTAGAATAACCACTTCCTTAGTTAGACTATACTCCTACCAGCCCTTCTACCTTTGGCATATATTTTGCTACAACTCTAAGTTTACTTACCCTGGGTTGACAATTTAATTGAGGGTTTTTAGTGTGTTTTTAGTGCATATAGAACACCCATCATTTTTGGCGTCGTTGTCGGGGAGTTGTCTAAAAGTAAGAAGTAGTTAGGAAATAGATCATTCTTAGACCTTAGCATTAGATTGGTGGTGGGGGAGCTTTAAGACGAGAGGTAAGAACCTGTGCACCTGCTATAGCAGGTTCCCCCAAACCCAATGGTAGTTTTCCTTTTTGTTTTTGCTTTCTTTCATGAATAGACCTAGAGATCCACAACGTAGATACATTAAATCTAAATTAGACCTTTCAACACCTTTCAACCAAGGTTCCTTCCGATCTCTTTGGGGGAAGGAAAATTCTGCTTATAAAATCCGCAGACCGATACCGAAAAACAGGAGCTAGCTCAACCCAAAGAGCTAAAATAGTCTCCAATAAGACTAACACAGAGAGCACTATAGAACAAGAAATTTAAGCATCAATCATATTGGGACAGGAGGCAATATCACTTGAGCCTTCCACAGAACCAAAAAATACAACTTTTTCTTTTACACCACCACCAGGAGACCCTAATTTTGAAGATATCATAGACCCTAAATAGGTGAATCTTTTGTTTGGTAGTTTAGTCAATGTAATTATCTCTCAAACTAACACAAAAACTTTGGCACCAATAATCTTAATCGACTCGAGTAGAGTCCCAGACATCCAATCCATAGGAAGACCTTTCCATCAAAGGAAAATCTTGTTCTCTTCAAAGATAAAATCACCTAGGTACTCTCTTTTTGGAAACCAAGCCAATATGGATGATCAGGAGGACCATAACAATGTAAGACACGGGGAGGAAAGAAACTGGAAACCGAACCGAAACTAGCTTCCAGTTTCCAATTTTGGACACCACTCACAATGTCAACATGAAGAATGTTCCTCTCTCAGCACTGCCTACTTTTTATGGTAAAAACAATGGAGATCCAGACACCTTCCTATTTTAATTTGACATCTTGTGTAGTAGCTACAACTATGTACAAGATGCCCAAAAACTAAAACTCTTTCCTACCACCCTCAAAGACTCTGCACTAAGATGGTTCATGGGGTTGGGAGAATCCAGTATTAGATCTTGGGAAGCCATGAAAGACATCTTTCTTAAGTACCAAGACTACTGCAAGACCAAAGAGTCTCTTAATGACAACTTTAAAATCCAACAGTTAGAAGACGAGACCCTTGAATATTATATGGAAAGATTTGGTTATATCTCCCAGAAGTCAAAATATCATGCCCTCCCAGAGGATGCAATTAGGGCTCTTTTCCTTAAGGGAATTTTAGAAGAATATATAGAGATGCTTAACTTGATGGCATTAGGTGACATCTCTCATAAACCATTTTTTGAAATATGTGAAATGTGTAAAAATTACTCAAGGAGTAGAGCCAAAACATGAAAGAATGTTTGGGACCCTTACAATAGAAGCTTAAAACTAGTTAGTTCAGATGGTATCACAAGAGCAGAGATAGGGAAACTTTTAGAAAACTTCAAGATAGACATCTTAAGCACAATAGGTTCCTAGTTGGACACCCTTAAAATAAAAAAGAAACAGGAGGTGGAAAATGCAACAATGAGCATATATTGCCCAAGATGCAGGAGGAAGCATTCCTCAAGGGAATGCCCATTAGATAACATTTCAGTTTGTGGCTTATGTACAAAAGACCATTCAACTGAGAAATGTCCATCCTTGCCCATTTTATTAGCCATCTATAGGAGTGGAGATCCTGGGGATTCTTCTTATGCACCTAGGAGGCCATGGTAGCCTAGGAACCAACCCACATACCCATATCTACAATCCCAAGTTCCACCCTATTATCAACAACAACAACAGTGGAACCCACCAGGTTGGAAAAACTGGTCTACCCAGTACCAACATCCTTGGCTTCAAGGATGGAGAGGAGGACACAATCAAGGAAACCCTCAAGCTCCACCTATCCCTATGTCCAACCATCCTTATCCTCAGTTCCCATTGAACACTCCACATCTTCTGCCAGGATTTGTTCCACCACCTTTACCTCCTATTCCACAACAACAACTGCTACAATATCAAAATGAAAGCTCCCCGAGACCAACACTATTACTGGCACAGCCAGTTCCGAATCCCAATAATAAGCCCGCTCAACCTCTTCATAATGTTGAGATGTAGGCCTTCACGACATACGTTATTACTCATGTTCCATTACAGGAAATTCAACTAAGATCGGGAAAATTTCTAGATAGGTAGAGACCTTCAGTGTTCATCCAGGGAGAAGAAGAAGAAGAAACCACCAAAGAACCCACGGATGACACTAGGTGGGAAGATATTATTATTCTGAAGAATAAATAACTCAAGCTTCCCTAAAATGAACCTTCACAAATTTTGAAGGTCCCTCCTTATCCAGACCGATTGGCAATTGAGAAACCTACAACCCGACCGGAATTTGACATTTTGAATGAATTGAAAAATATTCGTGTCAAAATTCCCCTACTTAAAGCCATTAAAGACATTCCAATCTATAGTAAGGTGATCAAAGAATTGTGTATTAAGAAGCCAAGTAGGAAGCAAAAGGACCCTCCTACAGTACATTTGGTAGGAGGAATTTCTGAGTACATATCAGAGAAGCCAAAACTAGCAAAATATGGGAATCCGGGAAACCCCGTAGTAACCATAACCATTAATGAGGTCTCCATTGGAAACACTCTCATAGACCTAGGGGAAGCCATCAATGTTATGACCACTACTACCTTGGAACAATTACAGTTACAACCTCTTCTTCAACATACCCCAACCATTTTGGAATTAGCAGATAAGAGTAGGGTTATACCTGAAGGAATTTTAGATGATATCATGCTTACTTTAGCCTCATGGGAGTACCTAGTAGATTTTCTTGTCATTCACTCAAAGGATCTTTCCAAAGGCCATCTCGTCATTTTGGGAATACCTTGGCTAGCCACAACCAATGCATTTATTGACTGTAAAGAAGGGGAAATGATCATCTCAAATGGTTTCTCTTTCCAGAAGCTCACCATTTACCCTCCAGCTCAGCCTATTATGGAGAATCTATGGTGACTTGAATTTCCATACGAGAATGAGGACTTGGAAGAACCTGTATTTCCAAGTGACCATGCAAGGGCACTTCAGGAGCACACAATGGAAAATGTGCTAAACCAGTTCATTTCTACTATCACATGTGTGGATTTTCCACAGTCTTTTCCCCAATTTGAGTACATGTTTGGGGAAGAATTTCAATAACAATTAGACCCATCCATTTTGTCTTCGACATATTTTATTTACGAGATAGATGAGTCTGTCATGTCTTACACTATGCCCTACGAGATTAGTCCATGAAAATTTTTACATATAAACTCTGGGCTAGATGCAGACCAACATAAATAGTTAGTATATATCCTTAAAGAACAATCAGGAGCATTTGCCTGGGAATACACTGACATGAAGGGTATACACCCTGACACATGCATCCATCACATATATACCCAAGGGGAAGTAACACCTATTAGGCAACCCCAGAGAAGGATGAACCCATCACTTAAATATATAGTCAAGGAGGAGATCCAAAAGTTGTTAAATGTCGGATTCATTTATTCCATATCCGATAGTAAGTGGGTATCCTAGCTTGTAGTGGTCCCAAAGAAAGTGACCGGGAAATGGAGAATTTGTGTTGATTTCCGGGAACTGAACAAAGCCAATCTAAAAGATTTCTTCCATCTCCCTTTCATTGACCAATTTATAGATACCTTGTCTGGAAAGAAGTATTTTTACTTTCTAGATGGGTACAACGGGTACAATCGGATTCTTATAGCACCCGAGGACTAGGACAAGACTACCTTTACTTCTAGAATGTTGCAAAATGTTGCACACAAGTGGAATGGATGAAACAAACCCTACAAGACATCAAAATAATATTTGAAGAACCTACTATTATCCACTATGATAATACAAGCACTATAAGTCTCTCTAAGAACCCTGTCTAGCACTCGAAATAAAAATACATTCCCATAAAGTACCACTACCTAAGAGATCAGGCTAAAAATAAGAACATTAAATTGGAATCTGTTCCAACACAAGAACATGTGGCAGATATTTTCAAAAAACCCTTAAACATAGATGCATTTGAATATCTCAGGCAAAAATTGGGAGTAATCTTTCTTCCAACCTAAATCTCTCAAGAAAATAATGCATCAATTAGCACCTATTTAGGGGGAGATAGAAATCAACATCAGAAGGAGTCATTCAGTTATGACAGGAAAAGTGTGATTGCAGGAGGAGTTACCAATGGTCAAGACTCTGATAAGAAGAATTTAGACAGACAGATCATAGGAGAAGAAACCCTTTGTCATTGATGTCAAAGGGGGAGAGTAACTTAAGAGGAGAGATGCAACATCACAGGGGGAGTTTGTGTATGAAGTTAGTATGTTTCCCTCAATGACAAAGGGGGATATTGTTGGACATATTGTCATTCATGTGTTGTCATTGATGTCAACAGTCATAATAAGCATAGAAATAAGGTTAATCTCAGGAAGAAAAGTATACTAAGAATCGACAGAAGAACATCACCTTAAGGCTGAAGCAATTCGTGATTATTGTTGATCATGATAGGATCGACAATATTGATAAAATATCAGGAGGGTTAGCAAATGCATAGATCAAAGCTTAGAAGGAAAAGCATATGCTCAGGGTGAGAAATATCAGCAGCTGTTCGATCAGAGTGAGAACCCTTAGCAGCCGTCCGATCAAGAAATTGACTGTGTTGATCGTCTAAATATTAGAGATGTCAGTCATATCAGTGACCATGGGCTTGAAGATCGTTGGAGGATCATGATCGTCGGATATGCAAGACAGATCAACGACAAGGATGGATTGCGGGGATCAGAAGGAGAATTAAACGACTCGCTAGTTCCAATCCCGCAATTGGTCTAGATTGTTAGATCTCACAGACTTAGATATCGATGACTTTGGTTGATCCAACAAGCGATTATATTAAGTCGGATTGAGTTGTGACCATCAGATGCACAATAAAAAGATCAATGACATGGATAAATTGTGGATATCGAAAGGAGAATTAAATATCATGTTAGTTCCAATCCCGCAATTGTTCAGAACCGCCCGATCTTATAGCTTCGAAGATCGACAATTGTGGTTGACTCAACAACAATGCACAAATTAAAATTGTAGAGTTTTGGTGACGAGTTAAATCACTCGCAAGTTGTGGTTCCGTAACCATCCTTGATCGTTGATATTCTTCGAGAATCTTCACAACCGTCAGATCACTTTAAGTGGAAGGATAGGATAAGTGCGGTAAGATCTGAGATCTCATTTATGCAAATTCCCGTCATTTGTTGGATCATTCTAATTGGAAGGACAGGATAAGATAGAAGAGCAACACCATAAATAGATCAAGTCATTGATCCAAGATCCTGATCGAACGAACATCTTTCACTTCGGGTCTAAAGATGAGAGGAGGTCATGCTCCGGAAAGTTTGAGATGTGAAATTCCTAAATTCTGGAGACCCAGAGAGACAAAATAAATTCTCAACCGTCTGATCATCCGAAGTAAGCCTCAACCATCTGATTCAAGAGGACATGTGATAGAACACAGTGGCAAACCATGTTAGCAAAGATATATGGTATATTACTTCAGTAGACCTCGTTCACAAGGACATATGGTGGACCACGTCGGCAAAGGACACGTGGTATACCACGTCAGGGGACCACGTCAGTAAAGGACGTGTGGCAGACCACGTCAATAAGGACATGAGTCGTCCGATATGAAAGATCACTTCGAGTGTATTCTCAACCATTGATCATAGTACAATGGAAATGTTAGCGCTAGAAGTTTCTCTTGGACTAATCAAGTGCAAGCCTAGCACATCTTGAAAATAAAATGACTTGGTTTGGATAATTTGGGTTTTAAGAAACTTTGAGAGTGGTAAAATCAATCAAGAAGGCAATGAAGCCATTTGGCATGGATTCCAACAAAAACAAACTGTAATCCTGACCTAACATTTTATGTACAACAAATCAGGTCAACAAAGCTAAGATCAATTATAATGCTTATAAAGAGATGGAAAGAAGAAATAAGAGAAACAAAACTGAAAATGATCAAAGAGCATCGTGATCTTCAATACATCTAACAACAAGAGGAAAAACTTAGTTTTCAGAGATCCTTTCTAAAACTGAATCAAAACTCAGATAAGCCTATGGCAAGGGATAGGGCATATCCTATACAATAACCCTCTCAACACAAAAATTGCAGACATATAACCTATAGCAGCAACACATATCCAAGAAGATGAAAGATGAGAAAATGATTTAGAAAAGAGAAAACAAACTGATATATAACTTCATGGTCAGCTGAGATATTTACATAGAAAGAAACACGGGTCTGCAACTTAAAATTAGAGACTTTCATGCCTTTCTAGCTCCTTCATGGATCTTGAAATATCACCCAGACCTCTTGGGTCTTTTCCTGTCTCTCAAATCCCCCCCATTTCAAATGATGTATATGTTTTCATATATCGATTCCTCCCCACAAGAGTCGAGCTCTTTCTAACTGAACACTAACTGTCATAAACACAAATTAATTACAAACAACTAATTCTATCTGATAACAATAACTAAATCCTATAAAGTATCATTATGTCTCTAGTATTCACAAGAATTCATGACAGTATCGAATGCTTGAACAAATTTGGCATTGATGTAACATTTAACATGTACAACAACATGCAACCACGTGGCTCTTATCTTGATGACTCAGTGCTTGCAGATAGCAGCTGGATGCGGTTTTGACAACGTGCCACTGTGCATTCAAAACTGAAGCAACTTGCTGGCAATTTCATGCCCCTTTCTATCGGGATTTCTAACTATCTATTAATTTTCATTTTAAATACGCATCAAAATTCTCCTTTCCATTGTCAAGCGCCCTCCAATGGTTAAAGATTGTCATCGTGCTGCCACCTATAATCCTTGCTCTTCTCCACATCATCAGCCACTCACTAGAATGATAACTCAAACTCCTTGAATCTGGGTGTTTGTTGGTAGCGTCGTTGGGTAGTGAGCTTATGTAGTGTCTCCTCCAAACGAGCCCGCAATTTCGGTAGCATCGATCTGGATTTGGTAGCGCACTATGAAATTCACAGCGTCCGGGAGCTTAGGTAGCGCACTGTGAAATTCACAGTGCCCAGGAGATTTAGTAGCACCCAAGAGATTTGACAGCGCACTGTGAAATTCATAGCGCACTCTCCTTTGCACATCCATGCATGAAAACGGTGAAACGGGAGAGAAATTGGGAACACCATCATATATATCATGGCTACATTTAGTTCTTCAACACTTGCACAATCATTTAGCACCTGGCATCTTGCATTGGGAGTGTGTTGGTTTATGTGTTGAATATGGTCGGGTATTGAATGTTAGAAATTGACTTCTGCATAAGGTTTGACAAGCCATATGGATTGGCCTTCGGGTCAGAGATATTTTTTAAATAAAATTTTCAATTTTGCATAAAACCCAAGAGCCAAGGTTTTGGCCATAAAAGCCAAATTTGGCTTAAACAAAACCAAAACACCCCATAGTTATATATTCTTAAAAATATAGAGCTTTATCAAAGCATAGGAGTAGGAAAGCTAATGGTTTGTTTATTTTTGTCATGCAAGTTAAAATAAAGGAAAAATGATCCAGGCCAAAGGTAATCAAACGTGAGCTTTGTCAAACTTGTACGAGATAATCTGAAAGTTTAAAAGATGGGCGAAGATATGAGGTTTTGGGAAATTTTGACAATTGTGGAGAAGGAGTTCAAAATGAGATGAGGTGTTGTGGGAATTTCTAGTAGCAATGTTGGGATTTTAGCAAATGTAAATTTGGGTACTAACATTGGCTCCGCGGGGGATGGCATGCTCCCCGTGAGCTGCCAAGAACCTACAGAACAATAGCCTTATCCATCTTCATCTCTATCCAAGAAACCAACAAGCTTGATATCATCTCTGCTCCTTATTTGAAACTGAAAAATAACTACTGCAAACTGACAGAAAGGAAATGCTCAAAAACGAGCTTATTTATTCCTACTCCTACTCTAATCAAGTGTGTTGCTTCTTGATCAAGTAATATCGTGCTTCCAATGAAACCATGCAAGCATCTAATTAGCTGGTGAAATCCTTGATACGACAATGATGAATGCAGGAACCCATAGATTATTGATATGGAATTCAAAAGAACAGAACAACCAACCTTCATTTGACAAAAGTGTTCTGACATCTAAGATTCTAAAATATCCAATAATCAGCAAACAGATCAATAAAACTGAAAAGGAATACCTCTTCCTGTTGTTTTAGCTGAACATCAGAAGATTTCTTCATATCCTCCTGTTGATCATGGCTACCACCTACAACTGCCTACAAATCTGAACACAGTTGCAAACTAACTTCACTGTTGATGATAGATTGTTTGTTGTTGTCTGCAGATCCAGGTTCAAATATAGTGCATGCGGGCTCACTGATTTGTAGAGATGACTATTGAATGTCTTCAACAGTTTCCTGATAGCTGATTTTTTCACAATACTGTTCTCCATCATAATCAGATTCATAACTGTCATAAATCGGTTGGTTGCTCCTCAAATCAGCAAAATGAATCTTCTCTTCTTCATCAGAGTATTCATCAAAGATAGGTGAGCCCAAGGCTCCTTGGTCTTGCACAAAAAAATGAACAATCCCTCGATCTCTCTCTTTAATCTCAGGTGAAAAGATATCATGGGAAACCTCTTGTAGGAAAAGAGAAAGATCCTCTTCTACAATTGGTTCTTCTTTCGAATCAGAGACATTAGTTGCATAAGGTACATGATATAATGCAACTGAATCCATGCAATCATTAGTACAATCATGACTGATATTTGGAAGAATTTCTTCTCTGGAATAAGAAAGAGAAAGAGGTTCATTCATATCTTCATTTGGATAGTGAATACAATCGTTTTCATCTTTATATTCATCAGGGAAATTTAACAAATCTTGAGCACATTCTACATATCCCTCACAATAGTTATGACAAATACTTTCAGAGGGATAAAACCTTTTGCAGTGTTCATTGAATACTTTGTGGAAATCCTTCAAGGATTAAATGTTGGAAGGGGGTAACAAGAAATACTATTTACATGCATCCCCATCCAATGAATACATGAACATTTTCATCAATATATCTTCATGATGGATGTCAAGTTGTTGCATCAAATTATGAAATTCATGAACATGCTCAACAGGTTTGTCATCCTTACCTTCATAAAATCTGGGCAGTAGATCTTGCCATTCATCAATAAGAGGCATAGGATGCAAATAATCCTCTATATATGAGAAATCGAGTGGGGCAAACCTCCTAGCTAGGATAGACTTCATAGCCATTTAATTGGTCTCATTCCAATGGAGTCGCCATGGTGAATGTGCAGTCTTGAAGGTGTTCAACTTCAGTCACCATCTAAAGTTGGAGTTGTGCAATGTCGCTCTTCCCAAGGAGTTTTTCAATCTGCTCAAATTCATCCCCGACAATGGTGCCAAAAATGTTTGCGCTAGAAGTTTCTCTTGGACTACTCAAGTGTAAGTCTAGCACATCTTGAAAATAAAATGACTTGATTTGGATAATTTGGGTTTTAGGAAACTTTGAGAGTGGTAAAATTAATCAAGAAGGAAATGAAGCCATTGGGCATGGAGTCCAACAAAAACAAACTGTAATCCTGACCTAACATTTTATGTGCAGCAAATCAGGTCAACAAAGCTAAGATCAGTTATAATGCTTATAAAGAGATGGGAAGAAGAAATAAGATAAACAAAACTGAAAATGATCAAAGAGAATCCTGATCTTCAATACATCTAACAACAAGAGGAAAAACTCAGCTTTCAGAGATCCTTTCTAAAACTGAATCAAAACTCAGATAAGCATGTGGCAAGGGATAGGGCATATACTATATAATAACCCTCTCAACACAAAAATTGCAGACATATAACCTATAGCAGCAACACATATCCAAGAAGATGAAAGATGAGAAAATTATTTAGAAAAGAGAAAACAAACTGATATATAACTTCATGGTCAGTTGAGATCTTTACATAGAAAGCAACACAGGTCTGCAACATAAAATCAGAGACTTTCATGCCTTTCTAGCTCCTTCACGGATCTTGAAATATCACCCAGACCTCTCGGGTCTTTTTCTGTCTCTCAAATCCCCCCCATTTCAAATGATGTATCTGTTTTCATATATCGATTCCTCCCCAGGAGAGTCGAGCTCTTTCTAACTGACCACTAACTGTCATAAACATAAATTAATTACAAACAACTAATTCTAGCTGATAACAATAACTAAATCCTATAAAGTAGCATGATGTCTTCAATATTCACAAGAATTCGTGACAATATCGAATGCTTGAACAAATCTGGCGTTGATGTAACATTTAACATTTACAACAACATGGAACCCTTTGGCTCTTATCTTGATGACTCGGTGCTTGCAGATAGCATCTGGATGCGGTTTTGACAACGTGCCACTATGCATTCAAAACTAAAGCAGCTTGTTGGCAAATTCATGCCCTTTTCTATCGGGATTTCTAACTATCTATTAATTTGCATTTTAAATACGCATCAAACTTCTCCTTTCCATTGCCAAGCATCCTCCATTGGTTAAATGTTGTCATCATACTGCCACCTATAATCCTTGCTCTTCTCCACATCATCATCCACTCACCAGAATGATAACTCGAACTCCTTGAATCTGTGCATTTGTCGGTAGCGTCATTGGGTAGCGAGCTTATGTAGTGTCTCCTCCAAACGGGCCCATAATTTCGGTAGCACCGATCCAGATTTGGTAGTGCACTGTGAAATTCACAACGCCCAGGAGCTTAGGTAGCACACTGTGAAATTCACAGCACCCAGGAGATTAGAAAGTGTACTATGAAATTCATAACACCCAGGAGATTTAGTAGCGCCCAGGAGATTCAGTAGCGCCCAAGAGATTTGGCAGCACGTTGTGAAATTCATAGCGCACTCTCCTCTGCACATCCATGCATGAAAACTGTAGAACGAGAGAGAAATTGGGAACACCATCATATATATCGTGGCTACATTTAGTTCTTCAACACTTGTACAATCATTTAGCACCTGGCATCTTGCATTGGGAGTGTGTTGGTTTATGTGTTGAATATGGTCGGGTATTGAATGTTAGAAATTGACTTATGCATAAGGTTTGACAAGCAGTATGGATTGGCCTTCGGGTCAGAGATAGTTTTTAAATAAAAATTTCAATTTTGCATAAAACCCGAGAGCCAAGGTTTTGGCCATAAAACCCAAATTTGGCTTAAACAAAACCAAAACACCCCATAGTTATATATTCTTAAAAATATAGAGCTTTACCAAAGTAGAGGAGTAGGAAAGCTAATGGTTTGTTTATTTTTGTCATGCAGGTTAAAATAAAGGCAAAAGGATCCAGGCCAAAGGTAATCAAACGTGAGCTTTGTCAAACTTGTATGAGATAATCTGAAAGTTTAAAAAATGGGCAGAGATATGAGGTTTTGGGAAATTTTGACAATTGTGGAGGAGTTCAAAATGAGATGAGGTGTTGTGGGAATTTCCAGTAGCAATGTTGGGATTTTAGCAAATGTAAATTTGGGTACTAACAGGAAGGATAGTGTAAGTTTGAAAAGTTGAAATCCCGAATTCCCGAAGGGTGAAGTTCCGACAACCGTCCATCTCGATGCTTGATTAAGTCCTAGCCGTCAGATTAAATGATGAAAGGATGAGTGTAAGGATTAAATCTGACCATTGATTTGTTTCTGTGAAATAAACTGTCTGATCTAATTCGAAGGTTTGATAAGTTGAAATCCTGAAGTTTCGAAGGGTGAAATTTCATCAGCCATCCATCTCATCAGAGTATTGAATCATGACCGTTGAATTGATAAGCGCTCAATCACTCGTCTCACCTAGCGTTTGGTCACCGCCATTAGTCATATGATATAGGAGATCTAAATGACAACATAATACGTCGATGTAATTGATAAGCTCGTGGTTCTATAAACACTCGGTCACATGTAATGGTTTGAAGGAAGTGCCTCCATAGAATTCGGTTCCTGTGAAATTAACAGAAGTTCGAGATTGAGTTTAAAGGATGAAATTGATCCATATGTGATCAATTTATGAAAATCATTCACAGTAAAAATAATGATCAATGATTATGGTTAAGTTAAACACAGAGGTACGATGGTTCAAAACCAAGGGACACAGTGTGTCACTCTCACACCGTTTTGAAGAATATACAAACGAGGAAGAGTGATGAGAAGAAGAGTGTCTCTGTAGTCCAAATCAGAGAATATATTAAATTAGAGAAGAAGAGAGAGATGCAGTAAAAGACTTGATACAGAAGCTTGTCCAGATTCAGAAAATCAAGGGTGGTTGGGTGGTGCAAGGGCAGGTTGGTGCCTGCAGAGGGATGTTGTGCTTCTTTGTCAGTTTTAGCTGACTAAACAGGGGGTCGTAGCCTCATACCAGTTGGTGCTAGTAAACTAGGGTGTGGGTGCATCCTGACCAGTCGGTGCTGATAAAAAAAAAAGGAAGTACATCTTCCTTCTATGTAACATGTAAAACAAATTTTGTAGTTAATAGAAAAGATTTTGTAGTTTTCCCAATTGGGTTCCATAATAAAATACTGTGTTAAAATTATGTTTGCATTAATAAATGAAAAATTGATATAATTGTTGTGTCACTGATTCACCCCTCCCCCCCCTCTCAATGACAGGATCTGACCCTTCAAAC
>ML810185.1:119410-174339 GCA_009831015.1 Picea engelmannii
TTTGTAGTTTTCCCAATTGGGTTCCATAATAAAATACTGTGTTAAAATTATGTTTGCATTAATAAATGAAAAATTGATATAATTGTTGTGTCACTGATTCACCCCTCCCCCCCCTCTCAATGACAGGATCTGACCCTTCAAACTCAAGATTGGGACAAGCTAGAAGTCGTATTTGGTAAACACAATGTTATTTAAACCTACCAACATGAAAATTAGTTAATGACTTTATATTCAATGATTTCCATTGCATTGAATATTATTTATCTAAGTCAAAAACACTTAGACTTCTACTTAAAGAGTGTAAAATAAATATGAACGATGACCAATGCATATATGTCACTACTACATATGGTATTTAATTCCTACAGGAAGTTTGGATGGTACAGATAAAATTGACTATATCATTGGAAATTAATAAGAAAATATTAAAATTTTGTTATATTTTTTTTTCTTGGTGCCCCAACATTCGTCAGACTTCTGACTACGTCCTATATTTGTCAGACTTCTGACTCCATTTCGACAATTTGTAATAAAACCACTTGCTCCTTGACCCACTCAACTATGGCGAAACTCGTCAGTATTCGAGCAAGACAGTTGATGGCACCATGCTGACATCACCATTGTGACCCAACATCGCCTCATGGAATACCACCGTGGCACCCATGTGGCACTGCCACATCAACAAAGTATTCATCTCATGGGTTTGTTTGGCTCTTAGGGATTAATTAGGCTAGCTAAGGGGGATAAAAATGCCTTTCGAGGGATTATTATGCCCTTTTAGGTGTAACAAGTTGTCTCGAGATGTCAATTCAACTCGACTAGATGAGAGGTATTAGAAAGGACAAGGATTAATGGATTAATAAAATGAGATTATAAGAAGTTTGCATGATGTGGTCAACAAGGACAGTACCTGAAAAAAAGTTGTGTTGTTAGATATGCTATGAGTGAATATCAAGTGCAAAGTTATTTAATCATACCGATGACATCATATGATGGTTGATCCTAACCAGTGCCACCTAGAGTTTATACCCCTTTGTATAACGAAGGGACACTAGTCCATGAAATTATAAGGGTCCTCCATCAATCTGTTTCTACATAAACTTCTTGAAGTGAGAATAGCACCAAGCAACTAGTGCAATATAATGACCAGGAGTGTTAGTGTTAGTCAGTTGAGACCTAGCATAGTATGTCAACCATGGGTGGAAATTGGGAAGAATTCAGGTGGCCAGATTAGATCAGGTCACAATACTACACCCTTATACTAATGGTGCTACCAGTCAAGAAGAACCATGCCACATCAACAACGGTACAGGAGGCCCCAAGACAGAGAAAGGGGGATTCTCTAGTAGCAGTGGGATGACCAAAGGAAAAGGAGAACATCTTGAGGGGAGGAATCGATGATGCCAACACTAATGAGGGACTATGATAGTACAAGGAGATCAGAGACATTAAAGCATTTTGCGAGAAGGAACACGTCTAGATTGGTCGGGCCAAATGGGCGTTGAAGGTGTTTGACCCAAGTATAGGATACCACAACAGTTTCCTCACAAAAATACCCTAACGCATGGTGAACATATACCTGGTTGTATCAATCCTACCCATCCCCACCATAATACTCTACCTCAATCTAGTATGTAATACTTCATCAACCATTAACCATCACTTCCATTGCTCTCTTCTCGCCTAGTAGCGCACCCTCCATATGCATACTGCACTTTGTATATTCCATCAGGCCCTTTGGTGCACTGCCAAGTTTGGAACCCATTCACACTATAAGCTACTTCAGTACCACCCCATAGTGTGAAGCTGGTGAGTGGATAAAACACTCTTCTGAGTATCGATTGCGGTGACCAAATGGATACAACAAGGAGGAGTCTGCCTCAAGTAAGCACAATAAGAGTAAATCGAGTCTATCAATATCATCACCTCAGAGCTATAAAAATTGGCTTGGGCACCTGTGAATACATGTAAATTTACTTACAATCGACTTATGTAACTGACCTATGGGTTGAGGTGGTCTCCACAGGGAAAATAATATATAAGGTTGTAAGTAGAGAGATAGGAAAGGAGAGGCTTGTTGGAGATACCTTAGGAGGAATCTTTGGAGAAAATAAAGGTGCGGAATTTGTATTACACTTTGCCCAGTTTTTTTATGGAGACTGTAACTGTGATGTCTCTCATGTAAAGATCCTACTATTATGAGGAACTGATTGAAGATCGGTTCTGTTTTAACTCATACTTGTCTTATATGTGATGCTTGTTGTGATATTTAGTGTTTATCTACAATATTTAAGGGATATTTAATTCATATTTATAATAAGATATGAATCTACCTACATGAAATTATATTACAAATTATATCAGTTTGATATTTCAGTTTGTATACCTACAAAAAATCTACCTACTATTTGATATTTCAGTTTTGTTGATGTTCAAATCGGTCAAGTTCCAAACAAAAACCTCACAAGGATAAAATCCCCCTACATTTTTAAATAGGTGGTACACCTGTGTAATTTTCCAAAAGATAAAACTTGTTGTTCTTGGATTGGATTTCCAAATGGGAGAATGATAAACAACGAACCCCAAATCTTTATTTCTTTAATTTGTATATGGAATGGTTCTTGATAACAATATTTTTTCTTGAATGGACCAAACAAATTCTTAACAATAAAAATATGAAGAAAGACTTCAACATAAAAATAGATATATTCCCAGCTTCATTATTACAACCCTCTGAAATGCATACAAGCTAAAGATGCATCCATATTTTCTCACAAGAAAAAGAGTGAAATGATCTTGATCACTCCAAAGAACTTTAAAAGAGTATTGCATTCAAAACATAAGAGAATATGATAGGTGCAATTCAAAAATATCATGCTCATAAACTCAGAGTTTGAGAAATCATTGAAATTAAACCCCGAAGTAGTTATTTGTGGAGTTTCATAAAAGATATTCAACAATACAAAGCATTTCAGTAAACCAATTGGCTAATGCTCAGAAACGAAGCTTTCCAAATGCAAGGACTAAATATCTATGAATCAATTAGAAAATCCTAGATTACATTTATCAGTCATATAGATGACTGTAAAATAATACATGATCTTTTTAGAGAAAGAGTCTTGGAAGAATAAAATAAAGACACTAAAAAATCTCAACCTTATGCTCATTTTAGAAATACAAGCATAAATCCTTGAGAAAATAGTGTAGAAGAAGAAGAAGCAAGAAAAATGGAGATCTATGTTTGCTAATCATTGACTTGGATGCATACTAATGGCTTGACCTTTTCTATTATGATCTTCTGACTGCCAACCCCTTGATGGTGCCTTCTCTTTCCTTTTTAAAATTTGTTCTCAAAACTTCTTGAAGTAGTTAGGGTTTTCTCTTTCTAGAATTTTCCACACACTTCCTTCTTGGAATAACCACTTCAATTAATAATTTAAAAAAATCCTCATTAATTACTTTATGTCATTAAAATTTGTGCCTTTAAGTGGGGCCCATTTTGTCTTTAATAAAAATCATTTAATAAGCTTTTATTTTCAAATTGACTTCCTTTTAAAAAAGTGGAATTTGTTTTGATTTTTTTAGAATTATAAGTATCTTCTCATCCATGTAAACCATTCTAGGTGCAATATCCATCATTCCATCTTTCCAAAAAGTCCTCGTGAGTGAAATTTGGAGTCTTGGATCTCAAGTTATAGCCTTGGGAATCGAGGTTCCAAACAACTTTTTCAGCAAGACAAGAAAATAGAGTTGATTGTTATTTCAATTTATGGGAGATTTATGGCCAAATTCAATCCTTTAAACCTATTCCACCGTCTTCCTCATAGAATTACCTTTCCAATGAGATAAATTTTTCCCAAAATAGACACCCAAATCTTGACTTATGACCTTCGGAAGCTCGCTGCTCAACAACCGTCCATCAAATTCGTGGGTCATTTTGGGCCATTGATCAAAATTCTCCTTTTAAAAATCCCACATGAATTGTGGTGGTAGAAATCTTGGTTTTTATATGATAAATCTTACCATGTCATTCATGTGAAACAAGAGGAACTTATGGAGGTCGACCCTTAGGAAAATTTATAACTTAATAAAAAATTTGATGGCCCACTTGCCGAGTCAACACCTAATCAAAGTCCATGTCATCACCATGTGTCTCAATGTGATAGGATTCCATGCATCTCATCATGATAGGATGTCACATATATTGGTGTGATTAGTTTTCATGTCTGCAACATGTCCTGATGTGATTGGTTAACATACATTGGAATTAACTTAGGAAAT
Organism: Picea engelmannii; assembly: GCA_009831015.1. Lineage (NCBI taxonomy): Eukaryota > Viridiplantae > Streptophyta > Pinopsida > Pinales > Pinaceae > Picea > Picea engelmannii. Next base: position 123,692 of record ML810185.1, read on the forward strand.
ATGTCAATGAAGGGGGAGTGGGGAAATGGAACAAGAGGGGAGGGATTGGATGTATAGGAGCAGGATTATAAGTGAAGGGGGGTCACAGAGGTAGGGGGTATGGAGGGATAAGGAGGGTTGTGGAAATATGGGTCCACGGGGGTGATGGATATGGAGAGATAAGGAGGGGAAAGGGGGTAAAAATAGGATTGGTCAGATGGGTGTAGGAGGGAGAGGTGAGAGGAGAAGGGAGGTAGGAGGAGTGATGACGTAGGAGAGAGGATCATATTTGGGTGCATGGAGTGAGGAGAGGCGGGAAGAGAAATGAGTGTGGCATCGTGGGAGAAGGAGAGGGGAAAAGTGTGGAGTGGAGTGATAAGTAGAGTATGAAAAATATACCAAGTATGGAGAAGAGCGAGAGGGGGAGAGGGGAAGTGATGAGGTGAGGAGAGAAAATCATATTCGGGTGTATGGGAATGGGATATTTCAAGTGCTATTATAATAATAAGTGTTAATAATAAGTCTTATTAATATTTTTAAGATTAACACTTAATAAGAGATTTAAAATTAAGTGTGAATAAAATACTAAGAGAAATGGAGGGAAAAGAGAGGAGGTTAAGAAATGGATAAGTTGTAAGAAGAGGAGGAAATGGATAGAAGAGGAAGTTATAAGATTAACTTAGAAGTGTAGTTCCAAGACGTGTAGTTCCAAGACTAAATATACTAAGGGAAAATTAGTGCTGAGAGAGAGACCAGTTGTGTTGCACATGGAAGAAGTTCTCTCTTAGACAAAAACATGGATATCTTAAGAATACAAACTCGGATTTTCAATCCATAAAATTTGTGATGAATTTGAGACTGAGGGCTACGTCATGAACTAGTGATCATTTAAAATTCCTTTCTTCTAATATCAAAAAAAATTTATTCCAAAGAGCAGAAAATTAAGGTGACCACAATTTTAATCAAGAAGTTTGTATACCTATATGAAATTATATTACAAGTTGTAGGGTTGTAGAAAAGTTGTACATTTTTCTATACCTTTTTTTGTGAAATTGGAAACTTAAAACCCTTTTTTGTGCAAAAAGACCAAAAATTGTCTTATAGGACAAAGAAGGAAAAATTTGTGTTGATGCAAATTTTGCCTTGGTGCAAAATGCACGCTAGGCTACACTAAAATGCATGCCAAAATCTAAAAAATCATTCAATTTGAGTGGTTCAAATTGTTAATGATTTTTTAAGTCATTGTACATAAGCCTATATACTTAGTTTTGCATTTGCAGTCATAAAAAAAAATGTGCAAAAATAGGCAAGAGATGCCTAGTAAAACCCTAGAAATGCACAACATGTTTGTAAAAAGTAACCTGAGGTTGTATTATACCTTAGATTTTAGTTGAACAAGTTGTTGGGGGTATGGTTTATCATATTAGACCTGTTCACGTCATTAATTTTTCAATTGCAAGTTTAAAAAGGGTTGTTGTGCAAAAGAGGCAAAGTTTGCCTTGTAATTTGGAAGGTCGAAACTGTACTACGTTTGATAGTCTTTAGACGTCTGAATCCCCTTCGATGGTTTGCAATAAACACATATACCAAACCTCTAGGGATACATGGAACCTTTTCTTCAAACACAGATTGTAGAGGCGAGTTTATAAAACCACTTGCTTTGCGGCCCGCTCGATTATTCCTTTCATGGATAATTAGTGTTTTTGCAAGGATTTCCATTGTTTATGCTACTAAAATAACCTTTGGAGAAGGGAAAAATTGTCACATAAGAAGATATTAGTGTTGAGGTTTTAAACCCTCCCTGATCCTTGATGTAACCTTGAAATATTGGAGTATTTTGTTGTTTTGTTTTTCTTTTTAGTTGAGACCTATTTAATCCTCTTGATCTTGTTGTGAAATCAAATTTCAAGAAATGATGTATTGTTGGTTGTTCATTCAATAATAAAGTTTCCCTACTTTGTCTACTTCTTCTAGGGTTTCCGATTATGGTTGTTCCTTCTATATTTATTTGTTTCATTTTATTCTTGGCTATAATTTCATGGTTGTGATGATGCATCTTATATAAGGGTTCTCAATTATCCTTGCATAATCTAAAATTTTGTTTTGGACTAGTTATGGCATATCAATGAATGGATTAATTAATTCTTCTTCATCATATTCAAACTCTATTTTTCGTAGATACGGACTCCATAGCCTTGAGGGTTATCTCTGGACTCCATATCCTCGAGGGTTAGCACTTATGTAGGAAAAAGGGGCAATTTTTGCATTGTTGTATATTTTGTCTTGGTGAAAAATGCATGTCGGGCTACACTAAAATGTACTTCCAAGTCTAAAAACTCATTCAATTGGAGTGGTTCAAATTGTAAATGATTTGTTAACCCATTTTACCTAAACATGTTAACTTAGTCTTTCATTTGTAGTCATAAAAGACTTTGTTGAGTGCATAAAAATACCTTATGTACCATTGACCATGTCATCCTTGATGGCATAGTTACCTCCAATTAATTCAATAAGCATATTTTTCTTCAAAGTAATTGAGGATGGAAAATAAATTTTCTTGTCATGATATTTTTTTATTTCCATAGGATCTATGTTGCTATCAAATGCTCTTAATGTGAAGGTCTTTGAGTCAACAAGTGCTAACGTTTTTTTATTATGATGTTCAACATCTTTGTTTTGGAAAAAAAGGTATGGAAAAGTTGGAACATTTGGTGGACATCTATAACAATGTTTGTTCAAGTAGTTAATGTTAGCATTTATCTATGAACATGTTCTAACTCTATTCAAAATCGATATGAACACTTAGTTTGATTCTCTCATAACCTCTTTGAGTTCAAAATATTTGACGTTGTCTATCCAAAATGTACAGAGAATCTTGTCATGATGAAAACTTGGTTGTTCAAATATCCAAGAGTAAAGTGTGGGTTGTGGTTGAGAAAGGTCTCTACATAAAATTATATCAATATTTCCAAATGGCATTATTGGAGTGTACATTATTTCACTAAGTCTTGTATCAACGTTGTAGAGCATTCGAGCTCCAATTAGGGACACTTGGTCTATAAGCACTAAACAAAGTTGGAGATATTCTTTCATCAAAAAGTCTAATTTGCTAGATTTAAGTGGAAGCATAACATACAAGCCCAAAGGAAATGGTAATGTGGAGTGAATCGTGACACCATATTCATTATATGCAACCCTCTTGGTAAAATAAACTATGATACCATTTTTTCTAGTGGGTCACTATGAATTTGTTTGTTGTAAAAGTGCAAAAGGCCATGGTAGATTGCTTTGGTTGTAAAGGTTTTCCTCATTCCAATGCCTCTCATAAAAAACAAATAGATTGTTGTGTCTAGGTTTATTTTCCTCATTATGATTTCCTTTGTTATTGATTATTTTTGTCTATTAAGTTTTTTTCTAATTTCATAATAACCTTTTGTGCTAAAAAAATGGTTTTGGATGATGTCAATAATACAATTGAAAAAAAGCATGCATTTGTATGGAGTTCATTTTGTGTATTAGATCATTTTGTATATCATACTTTTCAAGTTCAGAGCTATTTTCCTTTTGATCAAAAGAGCCCCAAAATGCAAATATTTTCTTTGGTCTACTAGTAGTGGTTTTGAAAGCTATGTCAATGTCGCCCCATATTTCTTTTTCTTTAGCTATAAACCTTTGTTCAACAATATATATCAACACTTTTTGTGAAATGTATGCTTCAGACCATGTTTCATGTTTTCCTTTGTTAAATTTCCTCAACCCCAACAAACTAGCAAGTTACTACCTAGTAATTTCCTTCTTGTTTATTAATTAAAATTCCAGCTTACTGATTAAAATGCAATAATGGGATTTTAACAAGTAAATAAAATAAATCAGTGGAAGCAATTGGGAACAAAATTTCACACACATTCACACAAATATTTTCTTCCCTTCAAATTTGTTGTTCATTAAATAAAAATATCAACATACAAGGGCTCCTTATACTGGGAAAATGGCCCACTCAGGAAACAATAAAACTACAACCAACTTTAGAAAATTACTAGGCACGTGTACGACCCTCTGGAATTGTTGAATCAACCTCTTCAACCCTTTTGTATGGCTTGCATATCTATACGACATGTTGCAAATAGATGTACTACATGCTCGTGTTTCAGATCTACGCCCTATTGTTGTACGACTACACTCGTGCCACACTGTATGACCTCCTACTGTACAGATCATTGTTGCACGAATCTTGGTTGTATGGATAATTGTTGTATGCATTTGGGTTGTACATCATGTTTCTATACAGTCTCATGTACGGATCTATTGCTGCCCTCCTACACTTGGTTGATTTGATCATTGTTGCAAAAAAAATTCCTTTGTCTTCTTTGAAACTGAACACCAGATGAAGATCCTTTATCACCCTTGTAGTGTTCACTTTGAATCATTGTCCTTTTTGAATCAACACTCTCACTAAGTTATGTGTGAGAAAAAGTCCTTCTTTTCTCTCTCTTAAGTGTCTTTCCCCTTCACCTAGCCTTGATTTTATAAGCTTGAGTTATTGATTGAATCCATAAACCTAATGTCCAAAGTGATTGACGGTTGAGATTAAATATCACCTCACTTGAGATAAATGGCTAGGATTCATCTAATTCACTAACAAACAACATTTTTATTTCAATAGATTAAACACACTTTTCTTATAAAAAACACTTTTCTTTAATAAATCCTTTAATTAAAGTAAATTGCTAAGGTTGAAGGATTTGGATGACTTCCCCACGTCTAGACACTTAGACATGTGTGGAAGTACATGTTTGATGCTACAAACATCAACATCCTTTTAATGCATTATCAATTTCTCTATATGAAAAATACAACTTCCTTTTTTTTCTCTAAAAAAATTCTCTATATTTTTTTGTTGGTTGTACCGAATGCACCATGTGATACATGCATGTTTCCTTCTCTTTCCATTTGGATTTGAACTTGAATATGATGTGGTGTATTCTACCAAGAATATGTTCTAAAGTTTAGTTGGTTTATCAACATACTTGTCAACAATAAAATCACATATGATGTCTTCAGAATCATCAGTCTCTAGTTCCAAGAGTTTCAACCTCTTTAGGACAAATGTTGTTTTGTCAGATGGTGCAATGCTAATAAATATTATTCTCCTTTAACTTGAATGAAAACACAAAGACATCATAATATGCACAACTTGTTGGCTAGATATCTATTGCATGTTAAGAAGTGTATTTCCAAGTTTGTGAATAGTTTCAAGCTTGCCATCACTACTAGGAAATCATTCTTTTCTAATTTGCTTGAAAGTAATTGTCGTGTAATCCATCTTAGTGATTTATGAACTAAAATATGTAGCTACAACATAGGAATCCAAGATTAACTATGCATATGTATTTGCATAACATTGTTCTAGAAAAAAAACTACAAATTCATTTTTCCATATGTCACATGGATCTCTTTTTAGAAAAATATATATATATATATGGTGTAAGAGAAGAGTGCAAAATGAGAATACATTTTTTTTCTTTTTACTTTGAGATCAAATAAAAAAACAGATTGAATGATGTGTCCTTAGAGTAACTAGACTATTGTAGAAAGTAAAATAGTTATTTTGCTTTTTTAATGCTAGTATTGTCATGATTTTGCAATGGGTGCAAAATCATTGTTTTTTCCATTGGTGGAAGAGGGAAATCAAATCTACAGTGTGAATTTCAATGGTTTTAACAAGATTTTATATGATGATGAGTTTGAATATTAACAATCTTGTCATTAACTAACATTGAATCTAATGATATATACCTATTGACAAAATTTGCAACCTCATCATTTGAAGCTTACTTGCAAATATGTGCATTTTTAATCCATACAAGCCCATGCTCATGCTTATTGCCTCTACTTTGGAATTTAGTTGTGAATAAATAGTCTACGACCTCTTTGAATATGTCACTTTTTTTTTAAATCAAACTTTGTAAAGCAACTATTTGGTGTCTATAGTAATGACTACAAATGACGGGTTGTTGCCTAATCAATGAGTCAATATGTTTTTCAAAAATGTTTTTGTCATGTATAACTATACACTTTTTTTCTAGTCTCTTGCAATGCATTGCATAAGGGATCCCAAAGATGTTCGACACTAGTGAATGTGACAAAGAATGTAGGAGGTCCAAGTTGTCTTATCATTGCAAAAACATATTTTCTCATGCTTTTAAAATAATCGGGAAAAGTGTGTATGCTTCTAAGACTTCAAAATGAAATTGGTGATTGAAGTAATTTCTCAAGGTTATTTTGCACTTCATGTATTTTGTGACGAATTTTTTACCTTTCAACTCTCCTTTGAAAACAGATATCCGAGCAGAGCTTGAAACTTGGTTTTCAACCAAATTGATTTAAAGAAAACATTAGTAAAATGGGTTGCAAAATCATTGGTAGAATTTAAAAGTTCCCATTGTGCTATTTGTTGATAAGAAAAACATTTCTCAATACCATGAGGGCAACTAGATCCATAGAATAGGGTTGGGAAATTTAGTTATTCAAGGGACTCATATTGCAAAATTCCTAATGGTTTAAAGCGTTCAGAAGGGGAAATTTGTGTGATCTTGATCTCTAAGTTATAACTAAATGATATTGAACATAACCATGTACTATTGTTTTAGATATTTATTCAAAATCATCATTGTCGTCAATATAATCTAAAAGTTCCATGTTTGGCAATTTGTTAATGTTCTCTTGAATGTTTTCGTTGAAAATTTCTTCCCATTCATTGTTGATAACAACACCTTCATTCTTGTAGAGAATAGTGTTACATAAGTCATGAAGTGCAACCATAACATTTTTTAGCCGAACATTTCTAGAAAAATTATCATTTTTGTATTCCAATTTTATTTTAATCATTAGAGAAATTGTCATCGAGTCCCATAAGCTTCTAAGAAATGCAACTTGAACTTGGTCCAAATCTATATGGACATTTATAAGTGTTTCTGCAAGTCCAATTTAATCCTTTTGGTACCTAAGTTGCCTTATTTGTGCATGTTAGACAACTGAGAGGGGGGAGTGAATCAGTTGTTAATGTGCTTAAACAGTTATGCCCATTTTTAAACTCTTTACAGAACACTCAATGACGATCACAATAAAGCAGGGAAGTAAGCAATAGAATATTCAACATCAATCACACACATGAAATATATAGAGACAGATATTTCTTGAGGAAACCCATAGAGGGAAAAACCTCTTCTTCTTGATATGATAAGTAATCTTTATTTTCTGTACATTATCATTCTTATGAACTCTAACTCTTCTTGAGGCTACAACCTTTGTTTTACAAGAAACAACTTGCTAAGAGCACAAACTCTTTGGTTTCTCTAGCACCCACTAGAAGGAAGCACCAACTCCCTAAGTATTCCAACACCAACTGGATGGAAGCACCAACTTCTAGTCACACAGACACCAACCTGTATAACAGAGAACAATAGTTCTCCCTTGCACCACTATGCCACCTTGGTTTTCTGGTTGCAACCAGATGGAAGCTACAACTCACTGTGTTCAAGCACCCACTTTAAACTCTGAGGACAATTGTCCTCCCTAGCACCTCCCTACCACCCTAAATATAAAAACTTTGTTCCTGAAACTTATTACAATGATACAATGTTTGTCAAAAGGCTTACCAGTCTCATCATTGTTCTGTTGCATTGCTCTGCTCTACTTGCATTAGTGTCTTCCTACTCGCATTTCCTCGAGCTTTTTGTTCTTCTTCTCTATGCCTTTCTTCTGCACTTTATGCTCTGTGTATTATTTCCATTCAATGCGCTATGCCTCTTCTGTGCATTTCATCTCTTGCACACCGCATGCTTCTACCCGCATGAATAACTCTCAACAAAAGAAACCATCTCTTCTCTGTTCTGCGCATATTTATCATGCCAAGTCCGTTTCCAAGGCATACACTCAACTCTTCATCCTCTCTGGCGATCATCCTAAGTCTGTTCTTCATTAGTGGTCGTTATCCTGAGATTCTTCGGCTTCTTTGGTAGTTACAATCTTTGACGCATTTCCATCTTTCAATTATCTAAATGATGAATCTTCACTTCATTGGAAATTACCTTGAGACTCTTCAACTCCTTTAGCGATCACACTCAAGCTCGTCGAATTCTCTGGTAGATACAATCACTTCATTTCTGGTAGTTACAATCATTCCTTTCCGGCAGTTACAGAGAGAAATTCAGCGTGCTCGTTCCTTTGGCGCTTTTTCCCTTCCTGAGAAAAACTTTGTAGCAGGCACTAGCTTTTCTTGCTAAGCCCCTTCCTTTCACATGACCATCAACAGTGACCAAACGCCTATTCAAAAGGCGCTTCTCGATTTCTGTCTAGTGAGCGTTGGCTCTGTTTCATGATATGACCTTGGGCTATGAGCTTCATGTGACCACGCAATTGCGGGTGCGTCCATAGGTGGTTTGAGGGAAACCCTCTTTTCGCCCCGCAATTCACTACGAGCCTACACATGTCCTTTCTCCTAAACTGTGGTTTCAATTGCGGCCTGCTCACGAAAAATTAAGACCCGAGCATGTTTTGGCCCCACAATGGAACACGACCGTCGATCTCACAATCTTGACAATGCTCCTGAACGAGCAATTCAGATATGTCCTCACAAGTATGCGGACTAGATCTCACTTTCCTACATCAACGACTAAGATTTACTTCGTGATCCGGGCTCCAAGAGTTTCAAATCTCAAACCATGTTGCTACTAACTGGATATCTTTCGGAATGGAAGATTTGTTGACATTTGTCCTCTTCAATCGACAGCTCTGCCTTATTTCCTTTGTCCACGCGTGATCCTTAGTCTCAACGATCAAGTGAGATGTAGCCCTCCAAACCAACAGATGAGATCGATTTCGCCTTTCCAGTTTCGGGAGTTTCAATTCTCAAACTCCGCTTGCTCCTGGAGCATTTCACCCAGAGTCCACGATCCAACGATGCGTGTCCCTTTTGGATCGACGGTCATAATCCCTTCGGGTATTCGAGGTTCGGGAATCTCAACTTTCCAACCTTTCAACCTTCCTTTGATTTTCCCTGAGCCGAAAATCTACTGACGTGTGTCCATTTCGGATCAACGGTCACAATCTTTTTGGGTATTCGGGGTTTGAAATTCTCAAGTCTCAACTGAAAATATTTAAGTGAGATTTCTCTGAAATCTTAGATTAGCTGACGTTTACTCCCCTTGACGATCAACGATCGATATTTGTCTTTGGCGATTTTCATGTTCTCCCTATCCACAAAAATTTTGAAGTTGTGGATCATGCACCACGTGCCCTCCTCGACGATGGACGGCCCCAAACCACTTCAGGACTTCGAAACTTTGGGAAGGTGTTGGTGGAAAAGCTTCTGAATTAAAACTCTCGAAGTGACGTTACTTGATGACGTGTCATGACCCTAGTAGCTGCCACGTGTCACTCGTATTTGTGATTTTCATGTACCTGAAATGCCGAATCAACTTGACACTTGCCACATATCCTTGCTGACATGGATCTTCATTCACTTCGAGACTTCCGGTATTTTGACTTTTCAAGTTGCCAATTCTTCCAAAGTGAGAATCCTCGAACAATAACCTCCTCGCAACTTTTAGACCCAAACTAAACGTTGTTCATCGATCATGTTCTTAGATCGATGGCTCGATCTATCTGCGATGCTTCTTTTCTAGCTTATCATGTCCTTCCACTTCAAACTAATCTGATGACTATCGTATACTTCGGCTGTCCAAACTTCAAGTTTTTCAAGTCTCAAACTGAAAAATCTTCAAAGTGTTTTGCTCTGGGGTTGAGGATCGTGTGCCACCTGTCATTCTTGATGATGGACGGTCCCTACTTACTTAGGGACTTTGGTACTTTGACAAGTTCGTTCTCCTACACTCATCAAAGGCTTAACCTTCATGCATTTATCTCTAGATCCAACGACTGTTGATCCTTCGCGCTCAAATCCAACGACTGAGATATGTTCTTCTCTTTTGCATGCTCTTGCGGGTCTCGTCGTCGCTGTTTTTGTTTTCCATTGTTGTTGTTGTTCTTATTTGTTTTCTTGTTTACCATCGTTATTCTTTCCATCAATGACAAGCACACTCTGCCTATAAACATGCCAACAATCTCCCCCTTTAGCATTGATGGCAACCCTAAAAGGCTGCATTGTTCTACTTAGAGCTCCAACTATAGCATTCAAACCTGGACCACTCCTTTTCTCCCCCTTTGACATCAATGTCAAAGAAAAACATGCTCCCCCTGAGCTATTACAGTACTATGCATAGGTATTAGATATTCAAATAACACATACTCCCCCTGACAAGATGGACTCTCTTAGGTTGATAATGGGGTCACGCCCAACTTCTGGCGTAAATACTCAAACCGAGATTTTGCAAGCGGTTTAGTGAAGATATCAACAATCTGATCTTTGGATGGAATATAATGTAAAGAAAAAATAGTGTTGGTCACCTATTCCCTCAAGAAGTGATACTTGATGGGTATATGGTTGGTCTTGGAGTGAAATACATGATTCTTTGACACACTGATTGCACTAGTATTATCACAATGAATTGAGATCGGTGCTGTATATTTTACCTCCAAGTCTGCAACTGTCTGAATCATCCATAATACTTTGGTACAACAAGTGGCAGCTGTAATGTACTCAACTTCCATAGATGATAAGGAAATGGAACCTTGCTTCTTGTTCAACCATGATACAAGGGAATCTCCTAAGAAGAATTCACCTCCACTCATGTTTTTCCTTTCATCCACGTAGTTAGTCCAATCATCATCTGAATAGACTGAGAGTTGAAAACTCTTATTCCTAGGATACCATAGGCCATAGTCCATTGTTCCTTCCAAGTATCTGAATATTCTTTTGACGGCTAACTAATGACTATGTTTAGGTGCATCCTGATACCTTCCTACCATTCCAACAACATGCATTATGTATGGACATGATGTTGTGATGTACAATAGGTTTCCTATCATAGACCTATATGAAATTTGATCAACATCAGGTGAGTTATCATCCTTTATTAACTTGCATCCAGTGACCATGGGTGTGGAATCTTCCATTTGAAACCTTTTCAACATTTCTCTTAGATATTTCTCCTGAGAAAGAAATAATCCTTCAGACCTATGAGTAATTTGCAAACCAAGAAAAAATGACAGTTCCCCTATCATAGACATTTCAAATTCAAATTGCATGGCAGAAGCAAACCATTATACCAATGAAGCATTATTTCTTCCGAAGATAATGTCATCTACATAGACCAACACAATGAGCAAATCATGACCCTTTGTTTTGATATATAGATTGTTGTCAACTATTCCTCTCTTGAACCCTTTGTCTTGAAGATACTTATCCAGCCTGTAATACCAAGCACAAGGAGCTTGTTTTAACCCATATAAGGCTTTCTTCAGCTTATAGACAAATTCGGGGTTATCTGACAGTTGGAAACCCTCTTGTTGTTCCATATAGACTTATTCTTTTAGGTCTCCATTTAGAAAAGATGACTTGACATCCATTTGATAGAATTTAAATTGTTTATGACAAGCATAGGCAAGAAACATTCTAATAGCTTATAATCTTGCTACAGGCGCAAATGTTTCATCAAAGTCCAGTCCTTCTATTTGAGCATATCCTTTACAGACCAATCTAGCCTTATTTCTTACAATATTTCCTTACTCATTCATCTTATTTTTGTAGACCCATTTGGATCCTATTACATTTTTATTTTTTGGCCTAGGAACGAGTTCCCAAGTGTCATTCTTTTCAATCTGGTCCAGTTCCTCATTCATTGATTTTAACCAATTTACATCTTCATTGGCTTCATTGAAGTTCTTGGGTTCCACCATGGATATGAAGGCCATATGTGATTTCTCGGTGTCTTTGGTTATCCTTCTCCTAGTTTGTACACCTTTGTCTTTCTCACCAATTATCTGACTCTCATGATGATTCTTTTGAGTAATTCTGGAGGAAGGATTTGATGTTGATTGTTCTCCTGGCTCTTCTTGTCTAGGTGTCTCTTATCCATCTAAATCTTGGACCTGTTCATCTTCAGTTTCAGCTGTGTCCTCTGTAGTAGACTCAATTTTTCTCACCTCTCTTACTGGAACTCCTTCATCAACCTTTAAATCAATGCAATCAACTAATTTATGCAATCTTTAATTAAATAATCTATATCCTTTACTATTGGTAGCATATCCTAAGAATATGCCTTCATCAGCCCTGTCATCATACTTGCCAAGGTTTTCATTATTATTCTTTATGTAGCACTTACTCCCAAAGACTTTGAAGTGTTTGATAGAAGCAGGTATTCCATACCACAATTCATAAGGTGTCTTGTCACTATGTGGTTTGAGGTGGGCCTTGTTAAGAATATGGACTGTTGTGTGTATTGCTTCTACCCAGTAAGTTTGACCAATGTTGTTTTCATTCATCATTGACTTGGCCATTTGTTGAACTGTTCTGTTTTGCCTCTCAACTACTCCATTTTGTTGTGGAGTTCCTGGGATTGTATATTCTCTCTTGATGCCATGTTTGTCACAGAATTCCTTGAAATCACTTGACATAAATTATCCTCCTCTGTCTAATATTACTTCCTTTAACCTCTTGCCTATTTGATTCTTAGTTAAAGACTTAAATATTTTAAATTTCTCAAATTCTTCAACTTTTTCTTTGAGAAAAGCAACCCAAGTAAGTCTAGAGTAATCATCAATGATCAGCATAAAGTAGTTTTCCTTCCCTGTGCCTTCTTGTCTTGATGGTCCACATAAATCCATATGAACTAATTGGAGTGGTTTCTCTGTTGAATCAGAGCTCTTGGATTTAAACTGTGTCCTAGTTAGCTTTCTTACTTGGTAGGGTTTACACACAAAGTCTTGTGGCTTTGATATTCTTAGAAGATCTTTTACTGCCTCAAGATTTTTGATCTTGATTAAGTGGTCAAAGTTTAGATGTCCAAGTCTCCTATGCCATAACCAACTTTCATCATGTTTTCTTAGATGACACTCTTCTTTATCTTCTTTCAGCACATATACATTATTTTTTGTCCTTATGCCTTTAGCCACCACTTGACCTGAATTTACAGATTTTATCTTACACTCCTTGGAAGTGAACACCACTTCACATCCTCTATCACACATTTGAATTACACTGATCAAATTATGTTTCATCCCATCTACAAGCAGAACATCATGGGATTTTCCTTTACCATTACTCAAACTCACCATCCCTTTACCCTTGATTTTACCTGGTTCATCATTTCCAAAGGTAACATTTCCTGTTTTTCTTTTACTTATAGACAAAAACTTATCCTTGTCTCCAGTCATGTGTTTGGAACATCCACTGTCTATATACCAGGGGTCTTTTTGTTTTTGAGCTGAAAGTACGAGACCACATTTTTCACTATCTTTCTTTTTCCATGAGTTAGCATTTCTAGCTAAAGGATTTATCCTTGGATCTACCTTGTACTTCTTCATATGGTAGTTTGCAGCTTTGTGGCCAAAGTTATGACAGTTATAACATTCGAGCTCATTGTTCAGTAGGTCAAAGTGATTGGCGCTACGTTGTCTATTCATTGGATGCTTAGTTCTATGTTGTAGAGATTGTTTATTTCTTGACCTCCTCACTTGCATGTCTCTAAACTTAATTTGACAATTTACAATCTTATGACCAAAATTAGAACAGTAAAAACAATAGCCATGGAAGAAATTTTGGTACCTGAAGAATGGCCTTCTTCTCGGAATTTGTTGCTCCATTTTCTGATCTCTTTGTTTTTTATCAGGGATCATCTTGTCTTTATTAGATTTTGGTGATAGAGTACTCTCATGGTCTGATTGTCTATTGACTTGGAACGTGATCATCTTTACTGGCTCTTTGTTTTCTGGTTGCTTGATGGTTGAATTATTTACATAACCTAAACCAGTCTTCAACAAAGGAGATCTTTGTTTTCTCAGAATGTCGTTAAGTTTTGTTGTGGCTTTAATGCTTGGAATATTTTAGAAACACAATGTTTTAAACTTCTCCATCTCTTTTCTGGTTTTCACTACCTCTTCTTCCAAGGCTTCACATCTTGCCTTCTTTTCTGATAGTTGTTGTTTCAAAATGTCCTCTATTTTATTTGCCTCTTCTAATTCCACTTTTAGTAGGGAAAAGTATTCATCGGGTCCTTTATTGTCTTTCTCGAACTGTATCAACAATTGTTTTTTCTTTTTCTTCTTAGATCTGAATCTAGCAATTTCTTCTAGAGCACTGATCAGTTCTCCTTCCAAGTCAACCACAACTTCTTCATCATCAACACCACTTCCTGTGCCTTTATTATCATAATCCTCTTTGACCATAAGCATAAATTCATTAATCTTGTCTTCACAGGAAGAGTCGTTATCTGTGTCTTCTTAAGAGTCATCATTGTTTACACATAAACTTTTCTTTTACGAAATCTCTTGGGTTTGTACTTCTTTTCACCTTCAAAATTTTGATCATGTTTATTGTGTGGACACTTAGATGCAAAGTGACCTATCTTTCCATAGTTAAAACATTTGAAGGGCAATTTGCCTTGGTACTTGCCTGATCCTTTCTTTGGTCTTCTCACAAATTTTGCTTCAATTTCATCAGGCTCAAAATCCTCATTCTTATCTGCTATAAAAGATGCTTCTCTAGAGGTGGGTTTATCTTTACCTATCCTCATTTTGTAGGCAGTCATAGTTCCTAGGAGTTGGTCAATAGACAGATATTTTAGGTCATTAAGTTCTTCTATAGCAGAGACCTTTGGGTTGAACCTATCTGGCAAAGATCTCAAAATTTTATGAACTAAAGAGACATCCTCAATTTTTTCACCAAGTCCTATAATTGCATTTACTTGTTCTTCAACTCTCATAAAGTACTTCCCAAAAGTTTCATGCTCTTTCATATTTAGTTGTTCAAACTATAATTTGTAGGTTTGAAGCTTGGCATCCTTTACCTTCTCGTTACCTTCATAATTACTGATGAGTTTGTCCCACATTTCTTTGGCAGATTCTAAGTGCATAACTTTAAAAAAAAAAAAAATTGCAATCCCACTCAGAATAACATTCATAGCCTTAGCATTGAAGCTTAATTTTGGCTTGTCATCCTTAGAAGCTAGTATAATTGGTTTTACATAACCAGTCTCTACCACATCCCAGACATCTGCACCTAGGGCCATTATGTAGGTTCTCATCCTAACTTTCCAGAAGGTGAGGTTTGTTCCATTGAACAGGGGGACCTTATTGGTTGAAGTTCCTTCATGGCTAGTCATGTTTAATCTCTAGGATCTACCCTTAGATACAAGGAACCGACTTTGATACCAATTGTTGGACAACTGAGAGGGGGGTTGAATCAGTTGTTACTGTTCTTAAACAATTATGCCTATTTTATACTCTTTACAGAACACTCGATGACGATCACAATAAAGCAGGGAAGTAAGCAATAGAATATTCAACATCAATCAGACACATGAAATATACAGAGACATATATTTCCTGAGGAAACCCATAAAGGGAAAAAAATCCTCTTCTTGATATGATAAGTAATCTTTATTTTCTATACATTATCATTCTTATGACCTCCAACTCTTATTGAAGCTACAACCTCTGTTTTACAAGCAACAACTCACTGAGAGCACCAACTCTCTGGTTTCTCTAGCACCCACTAGAAGAAAACACCAACTCCCTGAGTGTTCTAGCACCAATTGGATAGAAGCACCAACTTCCAGTCACACAAGCACCAACCTGTATAATAGAGAACAATAGTTCTCTCTTGCACCACCCTGCCACCCTGGTTTTTCTCGCTACAACCAGATGGAAGATACAACTCCCTGTGTTCAAGCACCCACTTGAAACTCCGAGGACAATTGTCCTCCCTAGAACCTCCCTACCACCTTGAATATAAAAATTTTGTTCCTGAAACTTATTACAGTGATACAATGTTTGTCAAAACTCTTACCAATCTCATCACTGTTCTATTGCACTGCTTTGCTCTGCCTACATCAGTGTCTTCCTGCTCGCATCTCCTTGAGATTTATGTTCTTATGCTCTATGTCTTTCTTTTGCGCTTTATGCTCTGTGTATTATTTCCATTCAATGCGCTACGCCTCTTTTGTGCATTTCATCTCTTACACACCACATGCTTCTACCCACATGAATAAATCTCGACAAAAACAACCATCTCTTCTCTGTTTTGTGCATATTTATCATGCCAAGTCCTCTGCCAGAGCATACACTCAACTCTTCATCCTCTTTGGTGATCATCCTGAGTTCGTTCTTCATCAATGGTCATTATCCTGAGATTCTTCGGCTTCTTTGGTAGTTACAATATTCGATGCATTTCCATCTGTCAATTGTCTAAATGATGAATCTTCACTTCACTGGCAGTTAGCTTGAGACTCTTCAACTCCTCTGGCGATCACACTCAAGCTTTTCGAATTCTCTGGCAGATACAATCACTTCGTTTCTGGCAGTTACAATCATTCCTTTCCAATAGTTACATAGAGAAATTCAGCACGCTCGTTCCTTTGGCGCCTTTTCCCTTCCTGAGAAAAACTTCACAACAGGTGCTAGATTTTCTTGCTAAGCCCCTTCCTTTCACGTGACCATCGACGGTGACCAAACGCCTATTCAAAATGTGCCTCCTGATTTCTGTCTAGTGAGTGTTGGCTTTGTTTCACGATATGACCTTGGGATATGAGCTTCATGTGACCACACGATTGCGGGTGTGTCCATAGGCAGTTTGAGGGAAACCCTCTTTTCGCCCTGCAATTCATTACGAGCCTCCATGCATCCTTTCTCCTAAACCATGGTTTCAATTACAACCCACTCACAAAAAATTAAGACCCGAGCATGTTCTAGCCCTGCAATGGAGCATGACCGTCGATCTCACTATCTTGACAGTGCTCCTGAATAGAGAGTTCAGATATGTCCTCTCAATTCTGTGGACCAGATCTCACCTTCCTACATCAACGGTTGAGATTTACTTCATGATCCAAGCTCCAGGAGTTTCAAATCTCAAACCCTGTTGCTACTAACTGAATATCTTTTGGAATGGAATATTTGTTGACATATGTCCTCTTCAATCGATAGGTCTACCTTCCTTCCTTCATCCACGTGCGATCCTTAGTTTCAACGATCAGGTGAGATGTGGCCCTCCAAACCAACGGACAAGATCGATTTCAACTTTCAGGCTTTAGGAGTTTCGATTCTCAAAATCCTTTTTCTCCCGAAGCATTTCACCTAGAGTCCACGATCCAATGACATGTGTCCCTTTTGGATCGACGGTCACAATCCCTTCAGGTATTGGGGGTTCGGGAATCTCAACATTCTAGCCTTTCAACCTTCCTTTGCTTTTGCCCCAGAGTTGACAATCTATTGATACGTGTCCATTTCGGATCAACGATCATGATATTTTCAGGTATTTGGGGTTTGGAATTCTCAAGTCTCAACAGGAAATCCTTAAGTGAGATTTCTCCAAAATCTTCGATCAGCTAATGTGTACTCCCCTTCATGATCAACGGTCAAGATTTGTCTTCAACAATTTTCATGTTCTCCCTATCCACGAAACTTCTGAAGTTGTGGATCATGTGACACCTGTCCTCCTAGACGATGGATGACCCCAAACCACTTTGAGACTTTAGAACTTGAGGCAGGTGCTGGTGCAAAATCTTCCAAAGTAAAACTCTCGGAGTGACGTCACTTGATGATGTGTCATGACCCTAGTAGCTGCCATGTGTCCCTCGTACTTGTGATTTGCACGTACCTGAAATGTCAAATCAACTTGACACTTGTCATCGTCTGATTGTGCCACGTGTCATTGCTAACGTGGATCTTCATTCACTTCGGGACTTCGGGTATTTCGAATTTTCAAGTTCTCAATTCTTCTGAAGTGAGAATCCCCAAACAATAACCTCCTTGCAACTTTTAGACCTGAACTAAACATTGTTCGTCAATCATGTTCTTAGATCGATGGCTCGATATCTCTGCGATGCTGCTTTTCTAGCTTATCATGTCCTTCCACTTCAAACTAATCTTCCGGCTGTCGTATACTCCAACTCTCCAACTCTTCAGACTTTGGGTTTTTCAAGTCTCAAACTAAAAAATCCTCGAAGTGTTTTTCTCCGGAGTTGAGGATCGTGTGCCACCTATCAGTCTTGACGATGGATGATCTCTGCTTACTTTGGGACGTAGGGAATTTGACAAGTCCGCTCTCCTATGATCATCAAAGGCTTAAACTTCGTGCATTTATCTCTGGATCCAACGACTATTGATCCTTCGTGCTCAGATCCAACGACTGAGATCTTTTCTCCTCTTCTTCGTGCTCCTACGGGTCTCGTCGTCGTTGTTCTTTTTTTCCATCGTTGTTGTTCTTCTTCTTTGCTTTCCTATTTTCCATTGTTGTTCTTCCCATCAATGACAAGTGCACTCTGCCTGTAAACATGCCAACAGTGCAAAGGCCATATTGGGGGACATTGGATTCTCTACTAAAGTTGTTAGTGTCTTCACTAACACTAATTATTTATTTCATTGGATTTGTGAAGGACATGCAGAAACAAGCAACTATTAATTGGTAAGTGAATTTTTGCATTGTTTACAAAACTAGGCATTTAGATCAATGACTTTAGATCCTTTGTCTCTTGTAAAAGATTCCAAAGAAGATATTGTGAAATTATTAATGTCAAACATATTTTTCTGGAATTTCATTTTCTCGCAGATTGTACATACATGAGTTGATGTGTCTTGAATTGCTTCTATATATGCTTCAATTAATCTTTTCTTTTTGCATATGTTTGTTTTTACAAACATATACATGCACCTTTCCTTAGTATTTCTTTCTTGGGGTGATGAAATTTTTCATAGGATTTTTTGAAGAATTTTATAGAAGTGATTAATGTCATTGCGTTTAGAACCTCTTGAATCCAATTGAACAGTGCAATTTTCTCTCGTCCTTTGTTTTTTTTCCTTTGTTGCAAATTACCTTGTTGCTTCTAGTTATACTTTTTCCTTCACTAGAGAGTTGATAACATTTTTTTCCTAGTGATTGTATTATTTAGAGTGTTGTTTACATGAATTCTATCTTTCTTTACTTCTAGTTCAATTGCATAGTTTTTATTTTCAATTGATTGAAATCAACTAGCAACATTGTAATCAATTGGGAACAATGGTTTAAAATGTGTATGCAAGGAACCTAGACAAAATTGAGCAAGATAGATTATTTTCGATGAAACATGAGTTGAGTAGATTTTAAACATAATAGTTTGTGTTTATGTACTCTAGATATAAATGTTGATTTAAGGATGTCACATAACCATTGTATTGCAAAATTACCTCCTATTATGTTACCATCTTAAAACAAGATTGACAAATTGATGATGTAAGATTGCCAATCAACAATAAATTTCTCTTTGTTATTGATCTTGTTTACAAGATATCTATTTAGGCATGTAATTGATATAATGTCATGTGCAACATAAGCACTATGGGATGTTTATGCAACTATTTTTGTTATAGAATGCACATCAAACCATTGTGCGAATTTGCAAATATATGCAAATTATGATTCATGACAATCTCTAGGAATAGCATCAATCATGCAAAGGTGTTTCTCTACAAGTGACTTCTCAGTTGGCAATATATCAACTTCAAAAAATGCAAGGGGAGTTTCACATTCAAATGTACTAGAAAAACTAGTTAAGGTTCATGGAATATTTGTTTCATTATATGACAATAGTGGTTGAAAGTGGACACATTACAGATCTTGATCAGGAAAAAATATTATATATTCATATCCTACTTTGTATCTCTTGGAAAATAGGTATTGTGCACCTTTTGTAAATGATAATATAGATACTAGAATAGACAACCAACTAGAAAACCATTTATTAAAAAAAATATCACCCTACAAACCAATCTCAGAAGCACTATGTATATGACAAGCAGAAAGAGACATTCTATACAAATATGTGTCAAGATCATTGACATAGTGTAAGCTTTGTAGGAAGTCAACATAAAGGTTTGTTCTCATGGACAAAAGCAATGCAGTATCTTGGCAATCTATACAAGCTTAAAAGTGATTCATTATTCTTTCTCTTATGCCAATTGATGTGTAATAGAAATAAAACAACACTACAAGTGTATCAAATAGGCAATCACTTGGTTTGTACAAGAAATTTTATAAATGAAATATTCTAGATTTGGATAATTTGTGATCTTTTTCTTGCATATTAGATGTATAAATACCAAATCCACTTGGTATTTTTGGATTACATGTTTAATTGAAATTGCATTTCGCTTTGCTTGAGTAATCCATGATCAAAGGAGGGCAAAGAAACCATGAATGACAGGTGGAAAAAGAGTACAAAAATCTGCAATATATTCAACTATGTGTCCTCATATGACGCTCTACATGTAATACCTGAGACAAAATGAGAGAAAAACAAAATTAGACAAAGATATAGGAATTTAGGTTGCAATATCCAAATACAATAGTTCTATTATTAGATACATATTATACTTGAGCTAGTTAAATGCACAAAAATGAAATGTTCCTTAGACTTTCGAGTTCAACAATTTTATAGCTTGGGTGTATGTTTCTATTGTTTCTACTAGTAGATTGCAACATAGAAACATTGGGTCTCGAAAGATGAAATGTTTATTTTCCATAAGAATTTGGGTTGTTGAATGTACATATATTTAACAAAACATAACATCTTTTTTGTTGTCTAATTGGAAGATGTTGTTTTGTCTTTCGATTTCCCCTTGATATGATGCAATAGATGTTTGTCTTTGAAGTGATTTGTGTGTTATGTGGATATTTTCTTTATTAGCTCAACTTGTAATGATGGCAATAGTAACATCATCCAATTTTGTACATAGATTATGCACAAAAGTCTACAAGAAATTCTTTGTTATAATATAAATCATTACAATAGAATGCAATGTTTCATTTGATTCATGGTCAAATATCTTTTGAATGATGGAAACCTAAGTAAATCTAGCAAATGGAATTACAAAATCTAGATAGATAGAAACCTTCAGAACTTTTGCACACATTAGTTATATATTTTGAAAATAGGATTCTAGAGAACAATAGGTAAAAGTTGTTGCATCAAAGCAACCTAGATAGATAGGGAAATTGTATAAATTGTAAGCATATATTGTGTTAACACATGGAATGTTCAGGAGTCAAGAGACTCTCCTAAAAGTTCGCAACAATTCAAAAAATAAAGCATGTGTCAAATATTTTTATGATTATCATTTTGTAAAAGTCTCTAATGATGAACTCTATTTTTCAATGCCATCACATTATCAAGCAGATCTAAATGATCATTTTCAAAAGGAGAGTTTATCATTTTCCATCTTCATTTCCTTTTGCAAAGAAAGTGTTGCGGACTGATTGTTGTTGAAGACTCTTGGCGCTACCAACTGTTTGTAGCAGATTGATGGTGGATTAACAACATTAGAGATTGATTGGTTCGGGTTTTCTGCAAACAAGGAACAAGCCCTATATATAGGTACTTTGATTGATGCCTAATTTTTGTTGCCTGAAGATTGATCAGCATCAATCCCTAATTGCTACAAATTTTTTGTTCGCTGCAAAATGTTTCATATCATTTGCACTGCAAACTCCCTTTACTTGGTCAGCTTCTACAGTCCTTGTATCTTAAACCTTATGCAGACCCAAGTTTCTTGTTTTCATGTCAAAAAGATCAATTGTATCCTTTTCTTCTAGCCATAGCTCTATCTGCTGCAATTTACTATTAGTGCTACGAACTGTTTCATTGCATGCGCTGCAAATTTAATGCGCTACGAACCCTCTATTTTCCCATTTGATAAAACCCTTGTTGACCGTTTTTTCACCCAGGTCTGAAATATATTCTCTTTAAAAATCATATTCCTTTACAGACCGGTGAATCTGCAAACCATTTTGACTAAAACCCTAGTCTAAAATCTATTTGTTGCAAACTTCATCTGCACACTGCAAATTCTTTGTTTTATATAGTTGCCTGATTTGGCATGTGTTGAGGTTTTACTTAGTTCTAGGTTGTCATTCTCTCCTCCCATCTCTTATTTTTTCAACAAACACTATCTTCCAAAATCAAGTAGTAAATCCTCATTTATCAGTTTTCATCACATGCCTCATTAGCAACCATTATCAGAGGAGGGGGTTTTAACTTGCTTTCATAGACACTCAGCAAGGGAAGAAGATTCATAAAGGATGAGAGATTTTCAGGGCTGAGCCCTATGACCTGCAATTATTCAATTTAGATCCATCTTTCAGAGAGACAATTCAGAGAGTGAATTGTCTGTCTTTTTGTGAAAATATGCAGAGAGGACACCCTCAGGTTGTAACAGGCATTAACAAAGGTTTTAAAGGATTCTTGCACAATTTTGGCCGCAAATGATATGTTTTGAGGGGAAAATGAAATCTACAGAAATTTCACAACGCATCCTGCAGAGGCGCCGCGAACTGCTAAATTGAAACAATTTACAGCAAATTAGTACACAACATAATCATATTTTCATCATAAATTTTAAATTATGAACTAGGTTCTTCTAAAAAAATTTGTGGAGATGAATCATAATATTGTTGACTTTCTGACCAAAAATAATCCCGACCTATTTTTTAATTTGGGAGAAAAGTTGAAAACATCACCTATAGGAAAGTTTGCAACGAATCCTGGAATTGTGCTGCAAACTCTAATAGTCTGATAAATCCGAGTTGTAGGAGGGTTGTCACCTTTCTGAGGGGGATCAAATGGTTTCCTAGGAGGTATTTGGACATGAGGGACATGTGTTCTATCACCAAATCAAGCAACATGACCTGTTTCAAAAGGCATTTATCACAATAGACAAGATCCAAAAAAATAGGAGCTAGGTGGATTTTATGTTTCACCTTGTTGTAACAACTCCTAGAGAAAAGGGAATCCAATAAAACCACTTGGGATTCAACCTCTTTAGAGTAGGAAGGAATGATACACTATAGATATAATTTGTTTTTTTATGAAAGGGTTTAGTTCATGCTCCAAGTGAGGCTCATGAGAGCTTGAGGAGCAGTTTAGCTGCTTATTTGTAAGCCCGGGGGGTTGTTTGTAATCACATTTTCTACCATTAAAGATTCATGAGAGTTGTTTATCATATTGTCTTCTTTGTTTTCCATTTATTTTTTCATCCTCTTGCTTGAATATATTGCAGGTGTCGAAGATCAATGGTTGTCCATGGGTAGGAGAATTCATGAGCTGCAAAGGATTTGCAATGATTGCCTCCTTTCATGATTTCTATTCAAGTATTATTTTAATTCATTTTGCAGAGACGATCACTACTTGATGAATATTCTACTTAGTGTCATCTACTCCATTCTTTTTTTCATCATAATATAACCCTTTTGTTTGGTATGCAACTTGATTGCCTTTGATCTGTAGGGTGTTTATGAATCCATGCCCAATTGAATGTCTCTGCAGACAGTCTACTGCCCTCTTTATTGCTCTTTCTTGTTGATCCACCAACCATAAAATTGATTTAATTATTTAAATTCTGATGGGTATTAGGCTTACACCTACAAAGGTCTAGGTGTGACTTCTAGTGCTAACATATTGTACACTAAAAACAATGTGTAGGTTGCAAATACAAAAGTTTCATATAATCTATAAATTAAAAAAATAAAAAATAAAAACAAGTTATTATTCAACACATCAAGCTCTTACAATGCTAATCAACAGAATGAGATATCATAAATCAAAACCATAAAGCCAATATGCCAAAGGAAAAATAGAATATATAGCAATTATAACGATCTTGTTACAAATGTAAAGTTGACATAGATATTTTGATCTTGATGACAACATTCAACAATATATTTGTAGCACCATGATATATGAGCTATGCATGCTTTCTTTGTGTATTTATGTCTATGATTGCACTTAGACCTAAGATACTAGTTGTTTACTAAAACAAACAATGCTATCACCATTTTCATTTTGCAAAAAGAGTATTTCAAAGAGGATTTTACCCTTTGCAAAAACCTTGACATAGATAGAAATGCAAGGCTACTATCTGAAAGGAAAATTCACTTTTATACAAATAGTATCTATTGGTCTCTACCACAGGGCACTATGCATGTATTTTAGTAGAGCGCCTAGCAATAATACCAAAGAAGTAATGTGGTAAATATCTATATTTAATGGATTATGTAAGCTATTTGTACACAAATTGTTGTTATGCTTAATGATTCAGACCGCGTAAGGAACAAAATGAAAGGAAGGCAAGGAAATGTGGCACATATACACAAAAATATAACAAAGAGAACAATAATATTGTAAGAATTGAACTCTTTATTAAATAGCAAAATATTATATAAGAAACACCAACTTAGAATGGTAGTAGCTTATCTCTTAAAGGGAGAGATTTCAATTATGCTCATTCACCAAGAAGCTATTACAAGATAGTGAAAGGGTGGCCTTTAAACAAAAGAGAGATTTCAATTATGCTCATTCACCAAGAAGCTATTACAAGATAGTGAAAGGGTGGCCTTTAAACAAAATAAAGAACTCTTAAGGTCCAAAACCCTAACTATCGGAGGCAATTTCCAAAAGGTCTATGGGCCTGAAGTGGGCACTCCTATTAAATTCACAACACTCTGGAAAATAAATATTTTATGTCTACATCATGAAGGAATAATGAGATGGTATTAACAAATGAGAGGGCCCATATATATATATATATATATATATATATATATATATATATATATATAGAGAGAGAGAGAGAGAGAGAGAGAGAGAGAGAGATTGTAATACCTTGGTTTTGAATCCCCGTATTAAATAATGTATTTTGTTAATTTATGGAAGGTTGGAGTGCCCAAACAATTAATAGAGGTCGATGTGCCTAGGAAATGTAATGCTTTGATCATCATTAATAATAAAATACATCATTGGTTGCTATATGGACAAGGGCAAGAGTTATAGAGGGCCATGATTCCACAAGAAAGGGGCTTGAGGGGCTAAGTATTTATTTTATATTTCATTTACCCATTTTGGTTTTAATAGATAATATCAGTTACATGACCTTGTTGGGGGAAAGTCATGTGGTTATTTAATTCCAAGAAATATATAAACCCGTCTTTGGGATGTTTGGTGGGTTCACACTCTTCATTCTATTCTCTCTCTCCATTCACTCTTTCACCCATTCATCATTCCTCATTCATTTTAATCTTGGCTTGGAAAAGAAAAACGAATTGTTGGAGAGGAGCCATTGTTTTGTTGGTTGTAGTGATTGTTGGTTTATTCCATCTATGAATTAATGCTTGCATGTCTGGGATGCATTGGCATGTGTTAATTTTTTCTCACAGTTGTGAATCTTGAGAGTGCCAGCATGGATATTATTGACCAGATGCATTGGAGCCCTGGAAGGAGGTGGACAATCTGAGGGACTACATGGCATATAAGGGGGTTCATTCTCTTGGGTTGTGTAGGCTAGAGAGAAGAGAGCGAGTGTACTTTGGATTGTTTTTTATTGAGAAACATGTGAGAGATTGAGTGTTGACTAGTTTGGGAAGTTGAGTGACACCCTGGAACTGTCCTTGCGGATTCATAACCCTGGATCGGGGGTGACATTGTTGTTGAGACTTGGAAAAACAATGTCTACAGTTGGGTGGAACGCCCTTGGTATGCAGCCAGTTGGTGATTCATTTCATTAAAGATAAGTTCTTTATGTCATGGTTTCATTTACCTGTATATTAGTTTCGTTGTGTATTAATTATTATCTTTGAGATTCATGTTTATAATATGCATGCGTGTTGGTTATTGTTGTGTATGGAATTATATTCATTTAATTTATGTTGTAGCATGAATATTGATCTCTACATGTGAATCTTTCATGTCTCTTTATTAATTAAAAAAATATTAGAATTCGAAATCAATTTTGAAGTGTTTAATTTGAAGTAGCATGCCCAGCCTGTAGGTGGTTGGGTATGTTACATATTGGTATCAGAGCTTCTGGTTCAACACCAGACTGGTATGGGCCATAAATTTTGTGAATTTCAAATTCATTGTTACATATTTGTTTGTTACGGATTTGGGGGGGAAACGGAGAAGAACAGAAGTGAAACCCCCAAATTATGAGAAAATTTCGAGTTTTGGTGTTCAAAGTAGTCAAAGAAGTGATTTAGGGCGTCGATTTGCAATTGCAGAGTTGAATTTGGCCTTGGATTCCAAATTCATGTGTGTTCATGGTGGTTGTGAAGTTTTGTGAATCAAAAACCCAAATAAATTCGACCTAGAGAACCAATGATCGATATTGAGTCATTAAGGATCAAAGTAAATCATTCCCGAAGGGCCTTCAGGAAGGAAGTGTCAGAATAGACTTGGATTCGGGCATGAGGTTGAGTCCAAAGGGAGGAATTTGATGACACGGGCTTGAAATAACAAGAGTTGTCAGATCAGTTGGGGTCATTCTCAACCATCAGATCTTGTGGATATGTTATTTCAGAAAAGTGTTGTTGGAAGATCTCGTTCAGAAAAGTTCTAACAATATCAAGAAGGGAATATTCTTCGATACCCTCTTTTCAGAGCAGTGAAACTTCCCTAATCTTCTAAACTCTGAAAGAAAAATTCTGAAGGTATCGAGAAGGGAATATTCTTAGATACCCTCTTTTCAGAGCAGTGAAACTTTCGTAATATTCTGAACTCTGAATGAAAAGTTTTGAAGGTATCAAGAAGGTAATATTCTTCAATACCCTCTTTTCGAAGCAGTGACACTTCCCTAATCTTATGAAATCTGAATAAAAAGTTTCGACAGTATTGAAAGGAAATATTCTTCAATACCCTATTTTCAGAGCAGTGACACTTCCCTAATATTCTGAAATCTGAATAAAAAATTACGATGGTATCGAGAAGAGAATATTCTTCTATACCCTCTTTTCGAAGCAGTGAAACTTCCCCAATCTTCTGAAATTCGAATGACAAGATCTAATGGTATCGAGAAAGGAATATTCTTCCATACCCTATTTTCGGAGTCCCATTTGAGCCCGATTATTCATCACTTTGGATGGACACCTCCAACGTATAATCCAGATCTCATCTGAATTGAGATCAATGGTGTAGATTGCCACAAGCAAAATTGTTCCATAGTTTCAAAAAAAAAAAAACCAATGCTGGAGCCATTTTCTTATTTTGGCCATAACTGGAGAAGATTAAGTCAGATTTGGATGAAACTTATGGGTTTTTTCTACAAAGATGATCTCTACAAAAGTGCTAGAAAGGGTCATTCGACTTGGATTTGTCATAAATTGTGAAATAGTGGTTTTTAAAGATCTAGGTCTATATCATTGTCAAAAGTCCAGATTAAGATAAAATTCATTGAGAGTGTCCAAAAAAAAGACACGGAAATAAACCACGAAGGAACTAGATAAATACTAAGTGGATTGGAATGGGGATGCTGAAATAGGCCAAAATCCACTATTTCAGGCCACTTTTTGGGGATTTTTGAGATTTTCGGAGGAGGAAAAGTGATCCCAAATCACAAAACTAATTTTTTTTGTTTATTTGACATTTTATACACTCATTAGGAAAAACAACTTGGGTTTAGTGAAAATTTTCCAAAAGTGTATAGATTGAGAGATAGCCAGTTTTGCTAAAAAAATTCCAAGTCTGGAAAAAGAGGTGAAAAAGGGCAAAATTGTCATTTCCAGAACGCTACAGTTTTTTATTGGAACATCATATTTCAAATTTGAGAGTTGTTATGAATTAATTGTCATTAAATTATATAAACCTCATATAAATTTTTCTCTAGTTCCTGACATATTTTCTTATGTAGTTGACTGAAGTTGGCATTTCAATAAAATTTCACCAGTGGAGAAAATGCACAAATGGGATGAATGTGACTTTTTTCAGGAAGCCATAACTTTCAGCTCATAAATTGGATTGGGGAAAGAGTATAGTCATTGGAAATATGATTCATAGGAGAATGACCTGGAATAGTTAGAATTTGGAGAGTTCTGATATAAATATTAATAAATTGAGTGGATAAAGGACCCGTAGCATTAATTAATAAATTTGTATGATATGCATATTTATAACAAAAATAGTTGCTTGCACATTTTGCAGAGTTAAGGGGTATAAACATATCAGTTTAGAATTATAATTCATATTTAAGCAATGGAGGAAGGAGAGGGAGCATTCAATCATGATAAAGAAGTCAAAGGACAAAATATTAGTGTTGGTAATGCAGAGACATAATCAAATGGACACAAGGGCATAGGGGAGCAAGAAACATTAATAGAGATCGTGAGAATCTTGAGAATATAAGTACAAAGCTACAAAGAATAAAATGAGAGACTAATAAGAGAACAAAATCAGATAAATGCTCAAGTGATACAAAGCCTAAATCAGTTGCAGAGGCAAGCAAAGAATGGATCAAACTCAAGATGGGAGGAAGAGGGAAGATATCATGAAAGAAAAGATAACTACATAATGGATGGTTATTCAAGAAGTGCTAGAAGAACTCATAGACACCACTCACCTCCTTACTCAACAAAGAAATTTTATGCATATGAAGATTATATAAGTAGTTCAGAGGTGTCTCATGTTAGGCACCAAAGAAGAAGACATGAATTTGTCAACTTGCAAGGAGAGATTAGGAAGCTTAAGACACCATCCTTTGATGGTAAAAGAGAAAGGGAAGATGATGTTGAATCATGGTTGATTTGGATTAGGAGGTATTTTCAATTGCATAAATACTCATCAGACCTGGAAGCTATAATTTCCACCTACCATTTTCATGGGAAAGATGTTATGTGGTGGGATCAACTTAAGCAAGTTGAGCACATAAATGAGAGCAGGATCACTTAGAAGCAATTCAAGAAATATTTTCAGAAGGACTACCTTTTAGAGAACTTCTATGACAAGAAAATGCAGGATTTCTTTGAACTCGGGATGGAAGCTTGACCATGGCAGAGTATGAAAAGAAGTTATTGGGACTGCTAAAGTATGTGGGGTTTATAAAGGATGAGAAGGTGAAAATAGATAGGTTTTTGAGTGGACTACCTTCATTTTATAAATAGAATATTCAATATGATCAGCCCATGACTTTGAATGAGACCATCAAGAAGGATAAGTACCTGTATGAGCAAGGAAAGGGCAGAGAGTCTTTGCAAAAATATTTGAAGGATAATAAGAAAGATAAGTCTGTTCAGAGAAAGAAAGGATTCAAACCTCCTTTTAACAGAAATAGCCCAAATAAAAATCAGCAAGACCATCCTGCTAAGAATGAATCCAAGATAAAAGACTCCTTGCGAAAAAGGGAGAGACCTCCAATCCAATGTTGGGGATGCAAGGAAGATCACATGTGCAAGGATTTCCCTCACAGAAAAGACAAAGTGAAGACCATGCACAGCATCCAAAAGGCTACAAGAGTAGAAGACATGGGCAAAATATATGCAGCCTTAGAAGATTGACAAACAGAGTACCAATCCAATATGATCAAGGTGGAAGGTAAGATAATTAATCAGCCTGTTTCTATTTTAATTGATTCAGGAGAAAGCCATTGTTACATTGATCCTAAAATAGTGGATAGATTACATTTGGAGAAAAGTAAACTTGAAAAATTAAGTTTGGTTCAACTAGCCACTAGAATCAAAACAAGGATCAATGAGATGGTCATAGGTTGTCCCATAAGTCTTAACGGAGTGAACACCAATGTTGATCTAAATATTATACCATTGGGATCTTATGATATTATAATTGGAATGAATTGGTTGGAAAAGGATCATGTTGTCCTAGATTGTCATAACAAGACATTTACATGTCTTGATGAAGAAGGAAAATAGAGCATTGTGAAAGTAATTCCAAGACCCATTTCTATAAGGGAGATTTCATCCTTACAACTGAAGAGATGTTTCAAAAAAGGATGTCAATTGTATGTAGCCCATGTGGAGGAGACATCAAATACAAAAGGGACAAGCCTTGAACAATTTTCGATACTACAATAGTTTGAAGATGTATTCCAAGAAATACTAGGGTTTCCACCAAAGAGGGAGATATATTTCTCTATTGATTTAGTACCAGAGTTGCCCCAGTATCAAAAACACCTTACAAAATGAGTACACCAGAATTAAAAGAATTACAAATGCAGCTAGAAGAATTGTTGAAGAAAGGGTACATATGTCCAATTGTTTCACCTTGGGGAGCACCAATACTCTTTGTCAAAAAGAAGAATGGAACATTGAGTTTGTGTATTGACTTCAGACAATTGAATAAATCCATTGTGAAGAACAAATACCCTCTACCTAGAATTAATGACCTATTTTATCAGTTAAGAGGGGCAAAGATATTTTCAAAGATAGACTTGGGATCAGGATACCATCATGTAAGAATCAAGGAAGAAGACATCAATAAAACAACCTTTAGAACCAAGTATGGACATTATGAATTTGTAGTGGTGCCATTTGGACTGACCAATGCACTAGTTGTCTTTATGTGCTTAATGAATGGAATATTCAGAAATTATTTGGATAAGTTTGTCATAGTATTATTGGATGACATACTTATGTATTCTAAGTCAGAAGAAGAGCATGAACATCACTATGAACATCAGTTGTATTCCAAGCTTAGTAAGTGTTCTTTTTACCAAAAACAAATCCATTACTTGGGACACGTTATTTCAGAACAAGGTATAGTAATGGATACAGAGAAGATTCAATCCATTAGAGGATGGGCAACACCCGAGAATGTTTCAGAAATCAATTCGTTTATGGGAGTAGTTGGTTACTATAGAATATTTATTGCAGGGTTTTCTAAGGTTGGTCATCCCATCACTTCTTTGCAAAAGAAGGGAATTAAATTTGAATGGACAGTTGAGTGTGAAGAGAACTTTAATTTGTTGAAAGAATTACATACTGGTGCATCTATTTTAAAGATTTCTGACCCAAATGAAATTTTTGTGGTATGTACGGATGCATGCAAGGAAGGACTTGGTGG
Organism: Picea engelmannii; assembly: GCA_009831015.1. NCBI lineage: Eukaryota > Viridiplantae > Streptophyta > Pinopsida > Pinales > Pinaceae > Picea > Picea engelmannii. Next base: position 154,654 of record ML810185.1, read on the forward strand.
AGTGCTCACTCAAAATGGACATGTCATTGGTTATGAGTCTAGAATTCTTAAAGAACATGAGAGGAACTATGCCACACATGACTTGGAGCTTGCTTCCATTGTTCATGCATTGAATATGTGGAGGCATTATCTCATGGGATAGAGATTTGAATTAAGAACATACCATAGTGGTCTGAAATATCTTTTTGAACAACCAACTTTGAATGCCGGGAAAATGAGATGGCTGAAATTTTTAAGTGAATACGATTTTTACATCAAGCATATCAAAGGAAAAGAAAACAAGGTTGTTGATGCACTCAGTAGAAGAGTACATCTCATGTATGCTACAACCCTTAGTATGCATCAGTTGGATTTAAAGAGCAAAATTTTAAATGTTTTTGCTACAGAGCAACATTACCTACAGGTAAAAGAAAGTTTACAACAAGAAAATGTACAACAGAAAATTAAAGAATATGAGATGAAGGAAGAAGGATTACTTATGCATAAAAAATAGAATTTATGCTCCTAGTTCCGGAGAACATGGGAATTTGGTATTAAAAAATGCATAATGTTCTATATGTTGGACATCCTAGTTACCAGAAAACAATTGCAGTAGTAACAAGCAAATTTTTTTGGCCAGGAATGAAGAAAGATGTCATTGATTACATTATCATATGTATGGAATGTCAGAGAGTGAAGGTTGAGCATAGATACCTAGTGGGTTTTCTACAACCATTACCAATTCCAGAGAAGAAATGGGAAGTGGTAACCATTAATTTTATAACTAAATTTTACAGGACAACATGAAAACATGATTCAATAATGGTAGCAGTTGTTAAATTGACAAAGGTTGCTCATTTTGTTCCTATAAAAATGACTCATACAACAACTAATATTGCAGAAACTTATATGAGGGAGATTGCTAGGTTGCATGGGATACCTATGGCAATTGTTTCAGACACAGATACAAAGTTTACTTCAAATTTATGGAGGGCATTGTTTAAAGGATTTGGTACAAATTTTAACTTTAGCACAACATACCATCCATAGTCAGATGGGCAGATAGATAGAGTCAACCAAGTAATTGAACACATGTTGAGAATGTATGTGATGGATAAGCCATCTAAGTGGGAATATTACTTTCACTTGGTTGAGTTTGCCTATAATAATGGGTATCAAGATTCATTGAAAATGATCCCATTTGATGCTTTGTATGGTAGGAAATGCAATACTCTAGTGAGTTGGGACAACCCAACAGACAGAGTGATACCTGGGCCAGAATTGCTCAAGGATATGGAAGAACAAATGGTTAGGATTAAGCAGAATTTAAAGACAACTCAAGATAGACAAAAAGGTTATGCAGATAAGAACATGACAGCTAGAGAATTTAAAGTGGGGGAGCATGTGCTTGTGAAAGTGAATTCCAAGAAGAGCTCAATGAAGTTGGGTAGTTGTACAAAGATAGTTTCCAAATTATGTGGTCCAATTGAGATATTGGACATAATAGGTCCAGTTCCATACATGCTTGCATTGCCTGCTTCCATGAATGGTCATAACGTATTTCATGTATTTTTCCTGAAAAATTATGTACAAGATCCTAACCATTTTATTGATTGACATTTGATTCAGATAGAGCTAGAGGGAGACTTTCAGGTCCAGCCAGTGAACATATTGGACAAAAAATTCAAAATGCTCCGGAATCGGGTTATAGAGCTGGTAAAAGTCTATTGGACATGTTGCAGTCCTAAAGATGCTACTTGGAAGCATGAAGATTCCATGAGGGCCAAAATCTCAACCACCTCTAAGGTGTCCAACGAAGGTGGGTAATATGGTCAAAGCAACTCCACATTAAATATTGGGTGCAAGCCAAGAAAAGGGAATACTCAATTCAAAATAATTTTCAACCACAACCTTTTTTATTGTGTAAGGCCCATATCAAAGTGGTCTTAACTTCCCATGGGGGCCTATGAAGTGCTCTTTCTGCAAGTGCAGCCACACCTTATAACCAACCTGAAACTTGTGTGGAACCTAATTTCGGTGATTGTGTTGTTGCTTGTACTTGGAATTATCCTTTTGAAGGATGTCATGAACCTATTGTTGGAGGTGTTGGATCTATTCAAAAATTTGGTTGCTCGATCTACCTTGGTATGAGTGTGGGAGGACTCTTCAGTCTAGATGTAGCAGGAAGAGCTACATTAATGGGGGCTAATGGTTGGAATCCCAAGCACACTTGAAAGGGGTTGTGGACAATATAGTTGTGAAGGGATCTGTTATGGCTATGTTGACCATATAGAATCTTATTCTACACCAACAAAATTGAGCTCCCACAAGGTGATGAGCTAGGTTGAATGTGGCCCTTTTGGATGATCTCATGAATTTGATGTTGTATTTCTTCATTCTCCAAATGGAAGCATCTGTAGATTGGACCATTGGGTACCAATGCAATGGAATGCTTGAATTTTCAGTGTAAAGGAACCCCCATAGGTGAAGCAAAAATATATTTGTGCTCCTCTACAATATTTTTGACATGCTTCTATTGTGTATAAAGGTCTCAGGACGAGGTTGTAGTGACCTTCCATTCACCTTCTAATTGGATCATGAATAGGACAAACTTTGTGATCTGACAAATTATTTTGTGGCACTATTTTATTGAGATCAATGAAATGGAAGCAGTTGGAACCACCTCTGGTACCCTGTAGAGCTTACCCCCCCTAGAGTAATAGTGACATACAGGGCCGAGACTCATAAACAATGTGATATTTCCAAATATATGGTTGTCCTAAAAGAACATCATACACTTCAAATGGGGAAACATCACAAAACACCTGATATTTGAAGGGATTGATGTCGTAGGACAGGTGACATTGCTAGCTAATGCAAATGTCTTATCCGTGGCTCAACCACCTGATAGTGTAAGGTTGGGAGTGTATAATTGTCAGCGAATTCATTCTTTTGATGACCTCTACTAAGATCATGTTATTCTGACTCCCACTATCAACAATGAAATGTAGTGGAGTCTGCTTCACCCACACCTATCAGTGGAGGAGGTGCTCCCCCTCCTCAGTCTCCTTTGGTTCTTCTAATTGGATTTTTCATGGTCATGATGGTAGCAGTGGGTTCTGCATTGATGATCAATTTCCCTTTATTGTGCTCTGAATCAAATTTTGAGCCAGGATCAGATTCTTTTTCTTTGAGCATGACCAATAATGACTGTTTCGAGCGACATTCATCGGTGTTGTGCCAAGGGATTTTGTGGAACTCACACCACTTTTTGGAATTCTCAACACCCTTCTTGAGATTGGATATCCTTTCTCTTTGTTTTGTTTTGCAAGTTAGGGTTTCTTTTACCATGTTTTTATTGTGGTGTATTTGTAGACCCAAATTCCCACTTATTCCTCTACTTGAATTTTTGCTTGATTTTGATAGCATAAAAATAAGTGGCTCCCGGTGAGGATATTTCCAAGAAATCCATCTTTGTTTGGATGTACCTATGTAGGCCATTATGTTACTTCAGAACTAGGTGTCTCTCAGAATCTTGAATATCCATATTTGAGCGCACGGTATGGAAGATGTTAGTATACTCTGAAAATGTTCAGTTTCTCTCTTGACATAGAGTCGTCCATTTCATATAGTGGTCATCATAACTTCCAATAGGTTTAAACTCCTTGAGGGAATCCAAAAAGGTTTCCTAGTTGGGTTCTCTCTTGAATGGTGTAGATTCATCCATGGTGTGCCGCTCCCATTAACCTTCCCACCAGTATTTGACATGGGGAAGGACTTTAAAGAGCATGAAGGTGATATTTTCATTGTCAGAAATTTTTTGGATAGAGTAATAACCTTTTAGTAAATGCAACCATTTCTCTAGAGCATATGCATCTATTTGGCCTTCAAATAAGGGGATATCAAAATTAACTTGTACACTTAAGGGCATCAAACCTCCAAAATGGCTTCTTTTCAAAGATACCTCGACCACCCTTGGTAGTCATCGAAGGATATGGGAGAATGTGTCCATCATCTTGTTCCTTTGTCACATGAGAGATTTCTTAAGAAACATCTTGAAAGGATATCATGCTCCATCATTTGTCTTTTCTTCCACCATGGGATATCTCTTGGGCTGGCGAGAATGATCATCCAAAAACACGTTAATCCCTAGACAAATCCTCATGTTAAATGCAAAACCCCTTATTAAGCCCTAGATATTGAATTATTGCAATTCTAGTATTATATTTGTATGTAGGCTAGAACCCTTCATTGTATCCTTTGATTATAATTGTACCCTTTGTCTCCTATATATATATATATATATATATATATATATACACCAAGGAGACCTAGCCTTAGGATCATATCATCTCATCAAATATTGTCTTTTGAATTGGATATGTTGTAAAAGGAGGTTTCTCCCTTGAAGTGGATTGTTATTCATTGACTTCTTATCATTATTAAGGCATTGATTCATAAGATTTGGTATCAGAGCATTAATCATATGGTTTTGCTACTTCAAGAAAGTCATCTTGGAATTTTTTATATAAAGTTTTTTTGGGATGCTTCAGATAGTGAAATTTGGAGGTTACTTAGGTGACATATCAAAATACCTCTAGTAAATATTTCATGTTCTGGATTGTTATACTTTTGGATATAAAACCTACGGAAGATCGAGTTTTTGACTCATCCTAAATTCAGTTTTAAACCATTCATCTTGGGATTTTCACTATAACCTTTTTTCTAAGAGGTTTCAAACAATGAAATTTTTGGGAGACTGAGAAGAAATGTCACAGTACAGGTGGTAAAATTTTTAGGTTTTGGTGCTTTATACTTTCAAAGATATAGTCCATGGAAAAACCTACTAGTGGAAGAAGCAACATGTATAGATGAGTTCTTCATGTAGATACATCTGCAATTGGTCAAGTGTTGAGGAAAACACTTGTTTGAAGGGTAGGGGCATGTTAAGCCCTAGAAAATTCCCCATGTTAAGTATAAAACCCCTTATTAATCCCTAGATATTGAATTATTACAATTCTAGTATTATATTTGTATGTAGGCTAGAACCCTTTATTGTACCCCTTCATTATAATTTTACCCTTTGTCTTTTATATATATACCAAGGAGACCTAGTCTTAGGATCATATAAGCTCATCAAATATTTTTCTTCTTAATTGGATACGTTGTAAAAGGAGGTTTCCCCCTTAAATTGGATTGTTATTCATTGACATTTTCTCATTCTCAAGGCATTGGTTCATAACAAAGCGAAACTAGCTCAAGACCCAACTCTCTATACCCTAACCTCGTCGGGGACATGCACCGAGAAATAACAAGTAGCATATTGTTATGATACCACTGATTTGGATTGCGTAAGGAATGAAATGAAAGGAAGGAAAGGAAATGTTGCACATATACACAGAAATATAGTAGAGAGAACAATAATATAGTAAGAACCCAACTCTTTATTAAATAACATAATATTATAGAACAAACACCAGCTTAGAATGGTGGTAGCTTATCTCTGAAAGGGAGAGATGCCAACTACACTCATTCATCAAGAAGTTATTACAAGAGGTCAAAAGGGTGGCCTTTAAACATAAGAAATAACTCTTAAGGTCCAAAATCCTAACCGTCAGAGGAGAAGTGCCAAAATATCTACGGGCCTGAAGTGGACACTCATATTAAATTCATAATGCTCTAAAAATAAATATTTTATGTCTACATCATGAAGGAATAATGAGATGATCATTTACAAATGAGAGGGCCCATTTTGCACCACCCAAGATCTGCCATGTGGAATTTTGATGAGACGACACGTAGGAAGATGACTGGACACAGGTGCAAAATGGCATGGTGTCATGTGGCCCAATCACAGTGTTCCATGTGGCAGCCTCAAAACACCCAATGAGGGCCAAAAAAACTGAAATTCAAAAATAAAATGCCACAAGACCAGTCGACGGCCCACACTTCGACAGTTAACATTAAATATAGTCCCAAAATATCCGGTCAGATCCGGGTTCCGTGCATCGGTCATATCCAAGGCCGGTACAAAGTTTCCATTTGAAAGGAAGTTCAACATACAACATATATATTATATATGGTTAAACAAACCATCCGAAAATACATGTATTGTTATAATGTATGGTTTGAAATGGGGGTCCATGGGGTTTGACCCCCGAACCTCCCCAACAAACAACTTGAATAACCATTTTCCAAATAACCAGGCTAACAACCCATGTTGTAAACTATGCCCAAGTAATTTTACTTAAACCCAGTTTTTCATTGAGCCAGGGGGTCACGCCAAGTCGGTATGATGGCACGATTTTATATGCAGGTACATGGATAATTGTATACTACAGTGGTGTGCACACATTATGAGGTGAAGAGCCCAGGAGGGGCATGGATGAGAAGTAATAGTATTGGACATTTTGACAGTCATTTTTGCATATTTTCTCACCACGAGTCCACTAGTGCAATCAGATTTTGCATCTGGGCAACAGATCTTCAGACTATTTTTAGTTTTGAGGTATATCCATGTATTTATGCCAATTTTTAATGAGATAATATAAAGGCCTCTCCACTTCAAAGTGGTTCTGGAGACATAGTCCATTCTTGGGACGAACTCTGTTATCAAGCTTTGGGTTATTGTCACGTTTCTCATCCTTTCTCCATATTTCTATCTTCTTCGTTTATGATGCACATAAGATTTATTTATGATATTTAATGCAATTCATGTAATGGTCATTGAACAAAAGATCCTGGATCATGTTGGTATCAGAGCAGTGTTCTTTGACTTGAATTGCGAGTGTGAATGCTTACTAGGGCCAAGCTCAAAGCGGGTGAAGGAAAACTCAATACTTTCAACCCAGAGATTGAATGTGAAACTTGAAGAAGGAAAATAGAGGATCAATAACTTTGTGAAGAGAATGAGAAGGCTTTCCACATATATTTCTACCGGATGTCAGGCATGGTAGAAATATTTATTGCAGATTACGAGAAGAGAGTGGCAAATAAGGAGAAGAAGAAGAAAGTTAAAGAAGAGGATAATGCTTCAGTGAACCAGGGAAATGGAGAATACCCTCCTGAGCCTCCATATCCATCTTCAAGTTCAAGCTCTTCTTCCTCTCCCTCTCATTCTCATCATTTTAATTTTCATCAGAATGCTTCGAAAAAACCATTCTTGAAATTAGATGTCAAATTTAATTTTCCCATGTTTAATGGAGAAGCTAATGCAGATATGTTAAATAATTTGATCATACAGATCAAATTTTACTTCCATGTACAACATATCAAAGAGGAAGACGCGAAGATCCAGTTGGCTTCTCTTTGGATGGAAGGTGCATCCCTTGTATCGTGGGAGAGAAAACTTCAGAAAGGTAGCAAACATAATGGTAAACTCCTTTCTTCATGGTCTGAATTTACATCTGCATTGAAAAAGAAATTTAATCCATTGGGTCATGTTCAAAAATCCATGATGGAATGGAAAAATTTAATATAGGGTAAATGTTAGAGTTTTTAGATTTTCATAGAGGAGTTTAGGAAACATGCACTTGCATTGAATATTCCTTTAAATTCTCCAGAAACTTTGATGAAGTATATTGGTTTACTTCACAATTACATTCATCACAAATTGTTGTTGTTTAATCCCACGATTTTAGATGAGTTGTGTGTGTAAGAAACCCACCTTGAAAGTAGAGGAAAGAATGTACAAGAAGATCACAAGCATTCAGAAAACCATTTCAAAATAAAAGGAAAAGGAAAGGACAAGAAGACAATGACAACAAATAAAGAGGAAGGGAAATCCTCTTGCACACATTTCTAGAAATATGGGCACGATGACGAGCATTGTTGTAAGTTGCATTCATAGTTAATACCAAAGAAATTTGGTGGTAAAAGGAAGCAGAAAATTGTTGCTACAGTGCAACAGGACCTAGGTTCTGACTCAGGTGACGAAGAGAATATCATAGAAGTTGGATTACAAGGTAAGTTTTCCTTGCATGCTAGTTCAAGTTCTACAATTCCATCTCTTGAAAATGATAAAAGAAGAAGTGAATTATTCCACATAAGAGTAGTGACAAAGAACACAAAAGTGGAAACTTTGTTTGATCCGAGCTCACAAGTTAACTTGATATCTTAAGAGACTATGAACAAATTGGGGCTAACCACAACACCTCTCCAGAAACCTTACCCTCTTGGTTGGGTGCATGCCAATGCAAAACTTCAGGTTACCAGACAGTGTAAATTAAGGTTTGTTATTTCTTCTAATTTGATAGATGAGGTTGATTTGGATGTGATTCCTTTGGATATCTGTGGTATTGTACTAGGGAGTCCTTATCTTTATGATAGAAAATCTATCTTTTTCTGGAAAGAGAACAAATACCATCTCACAAAATATGGAGTGGAATATATTGTTAGAGCTCATAGTAGAGAAGCTAACCCATCACTTATTAGTGCATGTAAAATAAAGAGAGATATAAATACTTGTAAGAACCTTGTGCTTATTATTGTAAAAATAAAAGACCTTGATAAGTCTAATGCTCCTGATGCTTTTGATCCTTTTCATAAAAATGAAACGCTTGAGATGAGATAGGTCTTTAGTGGGAAGGCGGAAAAAATAGGGCCTTCGACACTTTGAGAGAAAATATCAACCCCACACCAATGTTATCTCTACCTGACCTTCAAAAACCCTTCAAGGTTGAGACCAGTACCAGTGTAGATGCCATGAGAGCATATATGTTCTTTAGACCTCCTAGTTTTGCATCTATTGTTTTGAAGAATGCTTCCTTAGCTCATGTTAGTTATGTTGAATAGCATGTTAAAGACGGCGTCTTCAAAGATTGATGTGAGAGGATAATCCATGGTTTGCAGGTGAAGATATTTTGTTTGCGGGACAAACTACTCTACCATTTGGGTAGACTTTGTATTTCTAGCATTGAAAAAGCGCATGTAATTAGAGAAGCTTACACTTCTCTTGCATTTGGTCATTTTGGGGTAGAGAGTATTGTAGTACACTTGTAGAGGTTATGTTTATCTCAAATGAAAGTAATTGTAACCATGAATGTAAACGGGTGTGTATTGTGCATTTGTAAGCCCACTAATAGAAAATTGGGTCTGTACACACCACTTCCTATTCCTTCCCATCCTTGGGAGAGTATCGTCGTGGATTTTGTAGGGGGGGTTTCCTATGTCAAAAATGGGTCATGAATACTTGTATGTAGTAGTGGATAGGTTTAGCAATATGTGTGTCTTGATTCCATGTAAAAATCAAATCATTGTTGAGCCAACTGCTCACCTTTTCTTTCAGCAAGTATGGGTCCATTTTGGACTGCCCACATCCATTATCTCGGATCAAGGCACTCGATTCCTTGAATATTTTTGGACAAGCTTGTGGAGAATGATGGACACCAATCTAAAGATGATTATTGATTTCCATCCATAGACCGATGTAAAAACAAAGGTAGTTAATAGAACAATGGTTCATTTGCTTCAAGGGTACTGTAGAAAACATCCCAAGTTGTGGGATGACTAGATACAGTATGTGCAACATGCATGCAACCGAGCCTTGCACTCTTCCACACAGAGTTCACCATTTGAGACATGTTTTGGGTATCTACCTAATATTCCCTTGGACTTGAAATTTGGAAAAGATGTCGACTCAAGTGAACAAAGAGATGAAGACAGAGCCCGCAAGTTCATTCAGAGGATTTAGCAGGTACACCATATGGTTCAGGAATAGTTGGAAAAGAGTTAGGAACAGTACAAAGCTCACCATTGCAAGCACAGAGTTGATCACCATTTTCAAGTGGGAGATCAAGTGTGGCTCCACAACAAAAAATATCGATTGAAGGGTGAAGGAAATAAGCTCAATCCCATTAGATATGGAACCTTCACCATCTTGGAGAAGATTGGAACAAATTCTTTCTGCCTAGATCTACCACCGTACATGCAGATATACTCAATTGTAAATGTAGAGAACCTAAAAATTTATGAAGCTCCAATGATCATGGATCAAAGGGAGAGTGTTTCAGTATCTTCAGTGGACAAGTTTTCTCCTAAGTACTTGGATGAGTTAAAGGAAGATATCATCCTGGACAGAGGAATGAGGACTTATGAAGGGGTGATATTGAATATCTTCGAGTGGGCCTTAAGGGAACACATCCAAGCAAAGAATGGTGTATTGAGAAGGAGAAAGTGAGGGAGGAATTTCCTCATCTATATGTTGATTGATAAGGATTTTGGAGGCCCAAAAGCTTCCTAGTGGGGAGGAATGATCCAGCAGGATCTAAAAGGCCAAAAATTCAGAGTCCTCAAATCTTAGCAAAAACAACACCAAGTCCAAGAGCTCATCTAGAGCTTTCCAATGGCATAAACGACACCTCAAACGGAGTCTGGATGAAGAAGATATGGCCAGTCAAAGTTATGGTCAACTTGTTGACATCAACATCCATACATATGACAGCAACCACCAACCATGCAGAGGTGATATCAACATGCCAGCATGGCAGCATGAGAGGTTTCCATGTGGCATGATGATTTGGAATTTTTGGGTAGCCAAATGGGTCAATTGGAAGGTGACATGTGACACCCCTAGGTGACGCCACATGGAACCACCCAGGGTCCACCACGTGGCCTTCTGACTGGATGAAACATAGGCAGTTGACTGGACATAGGTGGAAAATGACATGGTTCCAGTGGCCCAATCACAGGGTGCCACGTGGAAATCCTGAAATGCCCAATGACAGCCAGAAAAACCAAAATTCAAAAATAAAATTCCACCAGACCGACTGGCACCAGACTAAGCAGACCACACTTCAACGGTTAACATTAAATATAGGTCTGGAATATCTGATCGGATCGAAGTTTCGTGCATCATTCATATCAAAGGTTGGTACAAAGTTTCCATTTGATGGGAAGTTCAATGATAAAACATATATATTATATATATGGTTAAACCAACCATCTGAAAACACATGTATTGTTATAACTTATGGTTTAAAAGGGGGGTCCGCAGGGTTTGATCCCCCGACCTCCCCAACAAAAAATTGTAATTAACCATTTGCCAACCAACCGGGCTAACAACCCATGTTGTAAATTCCTCCCAAATAATTTTACTTAAACCCAATCTATCGTCGAGCTAGGGGGGCACACCCAGTCCGTACGACGACATGATTTTCTATGCAGGTACATGGATAATTGCATACTGTAGTGGCACACATTATGAGGTGAAGATCCCAGGAGGGGCGAGGATGAGCACTAACAGAATTGGGCATTTTGACAGTCTTTTTTGCACGTTTTCTTGCCACAAGTCCACTAGTGCAATGATATTTTGCATCCAGACAACGGATCTTCGGGCCATTTTCATTTCTTAGGTATATCCATGTATTTATGTCAATTTTGTTGAGATAATGTAAAGGACTCTCCACTTCGAAGTGGGACCAGAGACGTAGTCCATTCTTTGGATGAACTTCGTTATCAAGCTTTGTGTTATTGTCATATTTCTCATCCTTTCTCCATATTTATGTCTTCTTCATTTATGATGTACATAAGCTTTATTTATGTTTTGTAATGCAATTCATGTAATGGCCATTGAATAAAAGATCACAGATCAATTATTCGCTAAAAGGAAAAATCCATATGGAAAGAGAACAAACAATAAAAATGAGCTATTAACTAATTTTCAAAAGAGCTTTATCACGTATCATAATGAGCACTACTAAGACTAAGAAAAAAAAACAACAAAACAAAAAAACAACAAACAAAAATTTTGTTACCACTAAGCCTGCATAGGAAATTTAGACACAAACAGACATAATGAGAACACTAATAAACCGTGTATTTCCACAATGAAGATATCTTATTAAATAAACAACTCAATATTTTTTCTTTGAGTAACATAATTCTTTTCTACAAGACATAGCAATTTTCCTCTTAGGAACACAATTATGCAATTTCATAAGTAACAGTGTGTGTATATGCTACAAGGGACAACAAATGCAACTAGTAAAAGAAAACATGAAGACCACTTATTAAGCATTGTCAAGAAGTTCTCTATTATATATTGTAATAAGTACTATTATCAATACCAATACTTGTAGAAACAAGAATTCAATTGATAGAGGATATCCTTACAAAACATTGCAAGTTGAACTTGGACTTTTGTACAAGATAGCCAAATGAACTTGCAAATAATATCTAAAGTTCACAAAACATCAAGTTCAATTTCCATTCAAGATTGAACGAAAAAAATAAATAAATAAAATGTTTGAAAGAATTTTTTGTCTTTCTAGGCATTTTGAGACAAAGAAAAGTGCCAATCCTCTTATCAAAAAGGCAATTTTATTCTTATACAATTGCAAGATGTCAATTAATGTGAAAAATATTGATATTTAAAAAATCCCACAAGCTAATTGTATAAAATTTACTACTATGCTCAATACCCTAGATCAAACATAGGTTACTTATATTCATACAACAAAAAAATATAGCAGAGTTTTTTTTAGATATCATGGTAGACAATATCTAAAAATGCCCAAGCACTAAAATTGACGTATGCACAATATCTAAAATTCAGAAAAGAATGAATTGAATTCCTACTCAAGAATCCATGAACAAAAGAATCCTTGGAAGAGGAAATTACTTTTCGTGCAACTCTCAAAGAAAGAAAAATGCCAAATTTGTTATTAGAAAAGCAATTTTTTGCAATTGGACATATATGGCTTTATGTCCCTACTACAAGGCATAATCTAGTCATTCCACAAGAACACATAGCAATAACACTAATCAACAAATGTACAAAAGATCAAATGATCAAATGATAAAAAGGTGGCATCACAACATTTGATCTCTAACAAAGGAAATTTTCCTATTGCACAAAAATCACTACCATGCCCAGTAAAAGGCACAATGCATAAAATGCATAAGAATATAGCAAAAACACCCATAAAAAAATGAAAAGAAGACCACATAGCAATGAAAGAAAAAAAATTAAAGATAGCAACAATAACTATCAAATAATGTAGCCAATTTCTCTATTATTTATTGCAATAAGCACTACTGTCAACAAGTAACAATTACATAAACAATAATTCAGTTTTTTGCAGCATCACGATACAAAGTTTTGCAATTGAAAACTAAAGTTATATTCCTACTACGCAAGTCCATTTAGAAACAACATCTAAAATCCAAAAAACAAAACCTATCAATATTTTAATTGGCTCATACCTTGAAGTTTATTTAGCGTTCTATGGACATAGTTATATTTGAGCATAGATATATAACACCCTTTGATGGATTGAATTTCTAAAAGTATTGTGGCTATAGTTGATCAATTGATTTCATTTTCCTGATCCATTGCAAACACTTGGGAATATCCCAAGGATTTCATTTTCAAGTTTTTGAGATTTTGTATTTGACTTGCTTCTATTAATAACATATTTGTTGTTAGGAAAAAAAATACTCAAATAGCCTGAAAATAGAAATAGAAGTAACTCCAAGCCTTGAGAATTAGATAGAAGAATGAAAGATAAGTCTCTTCTAGGGGGGAACCTCTTTTTACAATAGAACAAATGTACAATATGAGATGATTCTAAAACTAGGTCTCCTTAGTATATATAGGAGACAAAATCTAGAATTAAAATTAAAGGGTCTAGCCAACAACACTAATATAACAATAGAAATGTAATAACTCAATATCGAGGGCTTGACATGGGGATTTTTCTAGGGCTTAACATGCCACTCCCCTTCAAACAAGTTTTTCCCTCAACACTTTATTAGTTGTGTATTGTTCTACATGAAGAAATCATCTTCCCATGTCACCTCTTCTACTGGTAGGTTCTTCCACTTGACGACATACTTAGTAATTGCTTGATTTCACAACAACTTAATACTTGTTTCAAGGATTGTTTTTGGTTCTAGTATGATTTTACCTTCTTCATTAATATTTGGTAAAATAGTTTGAATTTGGATCTTGTTGTTGATTACCTTCTTCAAGAATGAAACATGGAAGACTAGATGTACACGTGAAGATGGAGGAAACTCCAATGTATAAGCCACACTTCTAATGCTCTGTAACACTTTATAGGGACCATAGTACTTGGGTGTTGATTATTGGCCTTTTTTTGCTTGAGGAACATTTATTTGTATGGTTGTAGCCTCAGAAATACTAAACCCCCAACTTCAAATTCCCTTTCTTTGTGATGTTGATATGCTTGTTGTTTCATCCTATTTTGTGATGTAACCAAGTTGTCCTTCAATAGTTTTAGAACCTCTTTTTGTTGTTATATGTGGTCCTCCACTACTTTAACCTTCTCTTTATCTCTCAAGGGTGATGTGATGAATGGAGAATGATATCCATAAAGTGCTATAAATGAGGATATTTTTTATGAAGTATGGATGCATGTGTTGTACCACCATTCTCCCCAAGGAAAACTACTTGATCATCATGTATGTTTATCATATACAAAGAAATGAAGATACCCTTCTAGACATTTATTAACAATCTCAATTTGTCCATCAGATTGAGTATGCTAAGAGGAGTTGTGAACCAATTTAGTAACCAAAAAAGAAAATATTTCAATTCAAAAATTTCCAATGAAAATTGGATCTCTATCACTTATAATAATCTTGGGGATTAAATGTAGCTTATGAATTTTTTCCATGAGTGTTGTGGCTAATATACTTGATTTAAAAGGATGAGAAGGAAAAAAAAATATGCATACTTTGTGAGTTGATCCACTACTACCATGATGAAATCATTTCCTTCAGAGTTGGGTAGACCTATAGTAAACTCCATTGAACCATCTTCCCAACGTTGACTTGGTATGGTTAATGGTTGTAGGAGACTTGGGGTCTTGATTGTCTCTCCATTGTTTTGTTGATAGATCACACATTCAACCACAAAATTTTGAACATCAGTTTTAAGCCCTTCCCAGAAAAAATCCTTCTTGATCCTGTGGTAAGTTTTCAAGAACCCTAAATGTCTTCCTATAGGAGAAGTGTGAAATTCTAAAAGGATATTATGTTTAAGTTGGGAATTCTTACATAAATATAGGTGATCTTGATACAACAGTAAATCATTCTTCGACACAAATTTATCCAATTCACCTGGGTTCTCTTGTAGTTGTTGAATGATATTGCATACCTTATGATCTTGCTTCCATTCTATCCTTGCTTCTTCCACCCAATTAGACTGTGTAATGGAAATAGAACACAACATACCCTCTGTGTCTTCTTCTTCCCTTGAAAGTGCATCTACCACCATGTTTTGTTTCCCATTTTTGTAAATAATTTCAAAGTCATAACCTAGAATATTTGTAACCCATTTTTGTTGTTTCTATGAAGATAATATTTGTTCCAAGAAATACTTCAAACTATCATGATATCTTTTATCTTGAAGTGTCTTCTTATTAGGTAAGGGCACCATTTATTAATTGCATGTAATATGGCAAACATTTCATTTTCTTAAATGGGTTTGAATAAGTTATTTCCTTTAAGCTCGTCGCTTTCAAAGGAAAGGGACCTTCCTTCTTACTTTAAAATTGCACCGATTCCATGTCTTGAGGCATCACACTCCTCAATAAAGGTTTTTGTGAATTCAGGCATGGCTAGGATAGGAGTCGTACACATATCCTCCTTAAGTTTTTCAAAATATTTGGTTGCTTCTTGTGTCCAAGAAAATGGCTCATTTTTTAATAACATTGTTAGAGGTGTTGTTATTTGACCATAATTATTGAAACAAATTGAGGTAATAGTCTGTAAATCCTAAGAATCCATCAAGATTCTTCAAGTTTTTGGGAGTTGGCAATTACTTCATAGATTTAATTTTATTAGGTTCCACTTTGACACCTTCATGGGATACAACATCACCCAAATATTCCACTTCGTGAACCCCAAAGGCACACTCAGAAGGATTTTCCTATAGTTGTTGCTCTTCCAATAGTTTTAAGACCATTTCAACATGTTGTACATGCTCATCCCAAGAATAATTGTAGATTATTATATCATCAAAAAATTCCAACATAAATTTTCTGAGGAAGGGTTTGAAAATAGAATTCATCAAGTTTTGAAATGTTGAAGGTGTATTAGTAAGGCCAAATGGCATCACCAAAAAATCATAATGACCTTCACATGTTTTAAAGGTTGTTTTTGGGATGTCTTCTTTCCTCATTTTTATGTGATGATATCCATAACATAGATCCAATTTAGTAAAGAAAATTTTTCCTTGCAATTCATCTAATAATTCATCAATGACAGGAATAGGAAACTTATATTTGATGGTCATTTTTTTGAGTTGTATATAATATGGACACATATTACATGAACCTTCCTTTCTTGAACCATTACCAATAGTGAAGAGAGCATGTTGGCTACTTTGAATGATTCCAGCCTCCAACATTTCTTGAATCATACGCTAAATCTCACTTTTTTTTGCATATGGGTACTCATAAGGACTAATGTTAGGTGGTACACTTCCCAGTTGCAAATGAATAGAATGGTCATGATCTCGAGCATGTGGAAGACCCTTAGGCATCTCTCCAAATACCTTGGAATGATTGTCGATAACTTTTTGGAGATCCATTGGAGAAAAGGGTCTATATGTTTGAACATCTAGTTGTTAATATTATGGTAGTTGCGGGAGGTATTTACCTCTACATGTGAACCTGACGAGAATAGAAGACTCTGGGAAGCAAGAGAAACCCTAATGAATTGGATAATAACCCTAGAAGCCTTGTCAGCTCAAGAATATAATTTATATTAGGCTATTAGCCTCCAAGAGAAGAAGTCGGCCAGAATTAATAATAATATACTGAACAGACACCTACCCAGAAGGAGAAGTCGGCCCCAGTAAACTGGCAGGATTACTATAAATACAGGGCGCTAGTTTCTCATTTGTCATATCTCAGGACTGCAGTTTTCCTAGTTGGTGCGCACTGCAGGTGTAGCTGGTGCACAGGTTTGGAGGAGGGTTGCAGGTGCAGCTGCAGCAGCAACAAGTTTTAGTATTTGGCATGGATATCTCTTGGCTAGGGTTTGGACTATCTGATCAGCTTTTTGTGATGCGCTATCCTTAGGGAGAGATGCGCTGCTCTTTGTTTGGCTATCTATCCTAGGGTTTGCTTCCAAAGGAATTCTCAGGTCAAGGTTAAGGTGCTCGGAGGGAGGCTTCGGCCTGTGGTTGGGAGACGAGGGTATCGTCGTGGTAAAACGAGCACACAATCCTTTATATTCTAACAGGTTATGGGCCCACACCCCTTCAGTTAGCCTAAAACGCTGGAAGGAAAAATAGCCGCTAGATATTGAGCTCGTTGAGGAACTGCCGCTAGGGTTACTAGCAGGAGCAGCTTCCAAAAGCACTGCAGCTAGGGTTACCAGCAGTAGCAGTTGTAGAAACCCTAAACCTCTTGTTGAGGCACCTTAAGTGATGATATTGACCTAATCTCTGGATAGATCAGTGTGCCATAGCCCAGTGCATCTCCTGGTACACTCAGAAGGCCAAGACGTGAAGTTTGGATTTTTGGTCAAATCTAGGGTTTGACCAAGTCAAGCAAGCCATGACGAACTCTATGAAGTCTGAGAACAAGATAGAAGGAGCCTCCAACTTTAGAGCATGGAAGACAAGGATTGACCTCATCCTTGCTAAGAATAAAGTGTTGGACATTGTGAAAGGAAAGATCATGAAGCCAGAGTTCAAAGAAGGAGAAGAGAAGGAACCACAGAATGTTGCAGCTATGGAGAAATTCAAAGACGTTGACATCAATGCCATGAGTATCATAGTGGATTCCATAAAAGACCACTTGATACCCTACATCTCCCATATTGACTCATTGAAGAAGATGTATGATGCCCTAACTAATCTCTTCTCAGTCAGAAACATTGGACAAGTTATGAGCCTGAAGAATGAACTTCGTGACATGAACATGAATGATGACGATAGCATAACATCCTACTTTGTAAGAATCTCCCAGCTAAGAGATCAACTACAAGCTATTGAAGATATTACTTCAGATAAGGAATTGGTGAACATAGTACTCAATGGTTTTCCCAAGACATGGGATGAATTTGCCACAAGCATGAACACAAGGAAGGAGTACCCGACATTTGAAGAACTTTGGACTTGCTGTGCTCAAGAAGAATCAAGGATCAATGAAAAAGAGAAACCTCAAAATAAGTACGATGATCAAGCCTTCACAGCAAGATTCGAGAACTTCAAGAATAAAAGGAAGTTTGGTTCAAGGAGGAAGCCAAATCAAGAGAAAGATATTTCAGAAATACAATGCTTCAACTGTCAGAAGTCTGGTCACTACAAGAATCAGTGTCCTGAGCTAAATAAAAAGAAGAAGAAACACGAAGCATCGATTGCCGAAGAAAAGGAACCGACGAAGAAGACTAAGCAGGATGGAAGAGATTTCTTCTACTAAAAGGTAACAACACTCTTCTTATTTATGTACATATCTTGCTTGCATCTCCTTTGTACATATCTTGTATATCTATCTCTTGGTAGATAATGTGTTCCAAGAAGAACTATACCTATGGAAGAACAACAAGATAAGAATGAATATCATTAGATAATACATATGAAAGGATGAAATACAAATCATGTGGAAGCTACTACAAGACGAACCAATCCCGAAGAAACTTAGAAGCCAGACATCAAGAGAAATTGGGAAAGACTTATGACGACAACTAAGACGGACGCATGGACTCTGTTAAGACAAAGAAATCCAATTATATATTACAGAATAAGGTTGCAGATGGAAGCGTGGACTCTATTATATATTGTAGAAGACAACAAGGACGGAGACAGAAGTCAAACGAAGGGAACAGATTATATACACTCTTACATGAAGCAAGGATTAGGAGGGAGCTAATCCTGTGATCGATTGAAGATGATGAAAATATATATCCACGGTAGCATCCATAGAAAGACAGTACGTGTTCAGCTCAACCGCAGAAGAAGGCCTTTTGAAGAGAAGCCTTAAAGTATTCCTGGTTGACCATCCAGATCTGTGAAACGATGATGAATGGAAGGAGTGGAATCTCTAGAGCATGGAATCCAAAAGAAACTCCATGAACCCAAAAACTAAAGAAGAACATGAAGATTCCAGAACAACCAGTCATTACCAGCCTGATATGAACTCACCCAAAAGGAAATCAAGTAGAAGAATCGTGATGAAGAACAGTGTATGGAAGACTTATAAACGAAAGTAATGCGAGATCCAGAACCAGAAGTTTTCTCAGATGGAGGGAGAAGACTATGATGATTGATTGTTCCAGTACACCAGACTTATCTCTATATCATCCGCAAACATCCATGAGCCAAAATTTTACATCAGATGAATGCAAAGAATGTTCTCCAGAAGAAATTGAGTACAGAGCGCATGCCGAGCAGTCTCAAGACTTTGAAGCATACCAGAAAGACACTCCTATATGCAAACAAGAAGAAGACAACTTGGCGGAGAACCTCCAGTGCACAGCAGAAGCGTGGTGAAGATTTCCTATAACATCAAGATGACTACTCAGAAGATCAGATCTCATGATGACAGAAGAAGTACCACATGGATATGTTCCATTTCTCCAACTATGATATACTCTATTGTTCACATCTACAAGAACCCTTCACAGTGTTCCAGACTATAGTACAAGCATTACACTATCCTTGATGAAGTCCAGAAAGAAGAAAATGTTTTCTCCAATACATATCTCCACAGATGAGAAGATAAGCATACA